>CATIWF010061855.1:0-14033 GCA_949630135.1 Balakata baccata
TACATATAGATTATTAGATGATTGAAACATTAATATGTATATATTGTATAATTTATACTCGAACTTACATTATGATTTGGTTTTAATATTGGCTATTGCAGAATGCTTTCCAGCTTGCTTTCTTCGCATGGAGCTGGGTGAGCCACATCACCTTTATGTTAGTTATATAATATATAAAACAAATGAATTATGTGATAACAGGTTTAAATTATCATGTAGTTGTATTAGAAATTTAAGAATATAATTAAAAGTGTGTATAGTATATAGAAACTCTAACTTTTCGATGGTATATTAATTAATATTAGCTAATTCCCTTTCTTTTGTCTTTGATCACAGAAAGAATTTGGGATAAAATCTTGTTTCCATGAACATTTGGAGGACATAATCATCAGAATTTCCATGGGGTAAATTTTGATTTCCTCACCTTTTTTTTCTCTTGATACTTTAATCAATTACTTGTTTATTATTAATAAATGATAATTTCTCAGGGTCCTCATACAAATACTGTGCAGCTATGTCACTCTCCCTCTATATGCCCTTGTAACACAGGTAAAATCGCAAATTCAAAGAACATTTTTTTCTTACCAATAAGCTTGAGCTCAATGATAATCACAAATGTGAAATATTGAATTCAAATCTTATCTAGTCGGACACTTTAGATTTAATTTCATTTATAATCATTGAATTTTGCTCTTATTGCAGTAAAATTACAATTTTTTTCGTGTCCAAAAAGTCATTTAACTATATTTTTATTTCACTAAAATCACTTCCGGTCAATTTTTCAACGTGGATAACCAAAAATCTTACATGGAGCTAATATGTTACAGAAAATTTGATATGACTACTAACATGTCAATAGAAAATTGATATGAGTAGTTTTAGTGTAACAAAAATATAGTTTAATGATTTTTTTATAAAGATAAAAATTTTATAATTTTACTGCAATAAAAGTAAAGTTTAGTGGCAATAGATGAAATTAATCATACACTTTGTATTAAGAAACATCATTGTCTTTCTATATAAAACAATAACAAAAGGAAAAAAAAAAAATCTCAAATTGTATATTTTTCATGTATTGATCATGACAGATGGGTTCATCAATGAAGCCAACCATATTCAACGATAGAGTGGCTGCAGCTCTAAGAAATTGGCACCAAACGGCTAAGAAACACATTAAAAAGAACAAGGGATCGGTGACCCCTATGTCCAGTAGACCAGCCACACCATCTCACCATATGTCTCCGGTGCACTTACTCCGACACTACCGAAGCGAAATGGATTCTCCTCGACAGTCAAATTTCGGTTGGGAATCCGATTCTCCATCCCCCTCTCATCCTAATTTCGGCGACAATGGTGATGGTTCATCCTCATCTCATTATCATCAAAGATCATCATTCTCTTGTCATGATCACCGCCAAAAACAAATCGAATTAGGGTCCACGGAACATGATGGGGACGATAATGAGCCAAGTCCAAGTCAAGTTGCACCAATTTCAGAACCAATAGACACCCAACATGAAATTAATATTGTGAACAAGGAATTTTCATTTGATAAAAGAGCCAATGTATAAAAGAATGGTACAATTAATTATTTAATTTCTAAGGTCTACGTAGAAACTACAATTCCACGCATGAATTAGATGGGTAGTTGTGAATAGTTCTACTCTGTGCATTGCATTGTATAGTTCTTTTATTTATATTTATTCAACTACAAGTAGATATAATGACGATAAATTTCCATCATATTTTCCCATCTATTTTGTGTGATTTTTATCTGTAAAAGTACAATTTGTATTGAAAATAGGGTTAATTATTTCTATGTCATTGAATTTTGAATTACTTGCATTTAAATCACATTTTTTTATTTTGTAACATTAAAATTGCTGAATTTTATAAATTATTGTAAAAAAACTATCGCCAACCAATTTTGACGAGTTATCGGTTGGAAAGTTAACATGACGATGACATAGCAATAAGATTTTGCCACATTACTTAACACACGGAACGTAGTGACATATCAAATATGCGAAATAGGCACCACACATGTCATTTTTTAATTATCTGATTTAATTTTTAACCCATTCGAAAATCTGATGTGATATTTATTTGACATCTGATGTGTTACTACGTCTTGGGGTGTTAAGTGACGTGGTAAAATCCAACTGTCATATTAGTTTTCAGGCTAACAACTCGTCAAAATTGGTTGACAATGGTTTTTCTACAATAATTTATAAAATTCAGTGATTTTTGTATTGTAAAACAAAAAAATTGTGATTTAAGTGCAAGCAATACAAAATTCAATGATCATATGTGTAATTAATCCATTGAAAAAATATATATATATATATATATATCTTCAAGGGGTAATGAAGAAATTGGAGAAGAATTTTCTTTTACACAAGTCATTAGTTTAATTCAATAATACCATGAGAGAAATTGTGTTTTCGAATGGATTAAGCTTTTACCATCTCTCGTTGGCAGAAATAAAGTTACTCATTGTCAAAGAGACAATATGCATGTACTTGAATCTCTCAATTGACATGCACTTTTCTCTTTTTGATTTCTTTCCAAAGTCTGTGGTGGCATATTATTACATGCAATTCTATTACCTTCGGACAATGCTCAACATCAAAACCCCATCTATCATATGCGGCTTGCGCTCATCCCTAAGGAGAAACGAAGACAATTTTTGGAGAATATGATTCAGAAAACATTGCAAAAAGCTCCAATCCCATCTTCTGCCTCTCCTCTAATAGTCACAGACTAGTTTAATACATTCAGAATCAGGTAGCGGAATGGAAACATGAGAAATAAGGGGTTCCTCCATGAGCCTCGAAGTAATCCAAAAATTAGTATACCGTGTTAAACTTGATCGCATCCATATCTTATGATTATGCTACAAGCTTTATAATTACAAGGATCTATAATATGCTTCCTAAAACACATAACGATGTTAAATGATTTAAAGAAAGGAAAAAGAAAACCACTTCAATATTCTCTGAAAACCATTTTTATTCCTTATGGCAGCGCAATAAAGAAGAAGATAAAGATTACCCATAAAAGAGACTTAGCTCTAATGTATATAACAAAAAAGGGGCTGCTCATAAGGCCCACTCTGCCACTAGAGCTCATATTCATTTTAATCCACACTTAATGAAAATAAGCCCATAAATGAAATCAGATTATTGGCAGGCCTTTTATTTATAATTAGCTTTTATATTCAATTAATTAAGCCTATATTTTGAAGATTTAGTCTTACATTCTCCACTTGGGCCATATATATATATATATATATATTACAAAATCATTTCAAATTCATGCTCTATTTAATAAAATTATTTGGTATGAATCAAAATGGTAATCACATAATGAAAAATATAGTCCGTTCTATGGTCACATATTCCAATAATTTTATTAATCATTAGCACAATGTGGTAATATAGCAAGATTAGTCAACACTTACTTTATTATCAAACTATATGTATTGTTCTTTCTTATTATCACGCTTTCTTCTTTTAGTGCAACTCAAGCATAAGAAATCTTTTGTGACTTAAAACTAAGTTTCTGTGTCTTTTAAACTTATATCTCGAGATTCACAATGTGTCATAAGACATACATTTAAAGTTATAAATTTTAATACTCAAAGTCTTTACTTAAAATGACATTAATCTTAAAATTTTAATTAATTAGATTTGATATACATCATATTATATTTTATGAAATACATGTACATATATAAAATTTGGCTTGAGCGTGTTTACGAGATAGACTTACCACGAGTAGGATTATTGCAATAGGAATAAATCGCACGTGTCTAGAAATAATTTAAATAAGGATAATAAGGTATTAAAAATTAAATGAAATTGGCATAGTCAAATTAACTAAAGTAGATTATATGATTATGTATTACTTTTGACATTGATTAGAAACATATAAAAATGTAGATAATAATAATAATAATAATAATAATAATAATAATAATAATAAAGTTAATAAAAGGTTGCCTCTTTATCCCATTTTTCAGCCCTCATTTCCATCTTCTTTCTTTCATTTTTCTTCAACTTTTTCTCAATTTTTCAGCCATAATCAAGCCATCTGATCACAAGTAAGTCATTATTTTTTTGTTTTTTTGTTTTTTTAATTAAGAATTGGAAAACTGTGGTCTTTTACATGCAACTATTACAGTTGGATTTTAGAATTCTGTTATGTGTCAGCAAACTAGAATTCCGTTTTCTTCATGTTAAAGATTGATTTTGGAGAAATACAAAACATCAAACTTGTATATTTATGTTATAGTTTTATGGCTATATAAATATTTTTGGAAGATTTTGTATCTATAAAAAGATATTGGCATCAGACTGAAACTGGTTTGGTTGTAAAATTTAGCTGAATTACTCGCTGTGTTAATTATTTTTTGATATGATAGAGTCAGTAATTGAGGAAACTCAAAACACAAAAGTTGTAGTCCTTTGTATTATCTAGCTTTATACTAAATTTCATAACCATATTATTGGTGAATGTTGAGTTATGTTCAAGAAAATCATGTATGTTCTATAGTTTGAACTGCCTTCTTAGTGCCCTATACAGGTCAAGTCACTTTTTGAGCCCCTTGAATATAAAATATTTAACTTGTCAAAACATAAAAATTATAAGTTTCTCAACATATAAAGATCACTATCATAATGCCAAACTATAATTAGTGGTTCAAATTATACATATTTCAACTTGTTTAAGTTTTACTAAGTTTATTTAGCTACAAATTGACCAAGTATGCATTCAATTAGGTTTACAGCAAATTGGACACCCTCAAGCAAGTGATAGAAAATAAATTAAAAGTTAGAAACCAAACAAAATGTGAGTTTAGTTATTAAACAACTCCTCTAGTATGTGTATTTATTACGTGTTGTGTGCAATGTAACTTGACTTGCTTTTATTGGAATTACATGATTGTTATGATATGACTAATGAGACTGTTTTGATTGTAAATTACATGTTTGCGTTACATGCATATGATTTCTTTGTATAAGATAAATGCTGACTGAGATGTATGACGGTTGATGTAAATGCAATGGTTAAACAATATTTGTTGCAAATGCATATGCATATGCATATGGACTTAAAAGGCATTGTAACTAACTAAATGACATTATAAAACAAAGGAAGATGCCAAACAAATATTCAAAAGCAAAAGAAGAGGTCTATGACCTAAAAAAATATTCAAAAGCAAAAAAAAAGCCTATGGCCTAACAAATGTGCAAATGTTACAAACGATCAAGCTAGCTAGCAAATGTAAACGTTCACATGGAAAATGTTCATATAGAAATCCGATGCAGTGCCTGTTTAGCTTGGTCACAATAATAAGAAAATCACAAAGCATATAAATAAGCAAATGAAATGTTTACATGATTTAATATTATTTATATTCATATGATATTGATAAATAGAATGACATGTAAAATACATACGAATGCTAAATATTTCTTGTGATTGTGAAATGCTTAGTACTTTAGAAAGCTTTTGATGATTATTTTCATTGAGTCTCAACTCATTAAATTGCATTATGTTTTTCAGATAGAGACAAATAAATAGCTCATTTTATAGTACATATAGAAGACATAGAATAAAGGTCTTCGGCCGAGCTTCACCACACACTCTCTCTCTCTCCTTGCATTCCATATGAACATGAAATCATGTTGTATATGTTTTGGATTTAGTGTCTTCATATGTATAATACAAAGAATTGGTAATGATGTGTAATTAGCCTAAACTTGTAATTTTGAAATACTTAGACACAATATTTGAGTTATGAAATTATGTGATATATTTTGTTTATAGTTAAATCCATGATGATGATTTGCTAATTTTTTAAATGATACAAGAATGTTAAAAGAAAAGAAAAGAAAATATTTCACCACTTTGAACAAGATCTTATGTCTTATTTGTGTTGTATGCCATATTTGATAATTTATGTAAGAGTATAATAAGTAAAAGTATAAGGTATTCTATTTTTGGTATCAGAGCAAGGATATATTCCATGGAAATATACATATGCATAAGAGCATGATAATATGTGCATCCTATGTGTTAAACATTGTCAAGTGACATAATCTTATGCATTATAGAGCCATGATAGGACACGGTTCACTAAGGAGAGAGAGGTTGGCCGAATTCCATTCACATGAGACATTACATTATCATAGAGATCAACCTGCATTAGCAGTTAAGGTTCTAATACATTCATCTCAATCCTTACATACAGAAATATCATATGAAAACCTGGAACAATAAATACATAGGCCTGAGATACATAGAGAAAGGCGCTATGATAAACTTAGAAAGTAAGGTGCTGTTGATTTTTATAGCACTACTAACCCAGCAGAGGCTGCGACTTGGGTCAAAAGAACATAGAGAATATTGAATATGATGAAATGTACTCTTGAGAAAAAATTTGATTATGAAGTATCTTTGCTTCAGGGTAATACATATGAATGGTGGAAGACAGTTCCTGGCAGTGATGTATAACCCCCTGTTCTTACCTAGGATGATTTTGTCAGAGAATTTCAAAATAATTATATGCTAGATGCATATAAAGATGAGAAAAGAAGAGAGTTCCTAAATTTAAAGCAAAGGAATATGACTGTGGCAGAGTATGAGATACAATTTAATAAGCTATCCCATTATGCCACTTTTATGGTCTCTATACAGAAAATTTGAAAAGGGTCTCAGATATGAGATCAGGAATAGAATCACAGCTACTGATCTTGATAGCTACACTAGAGTTAGAGCTACAACAATAAGGGTAAAAAGATTAATGAAAGAAGTTATAGAACAATAATCTAAAAAAGCAGCACGAGAATTTTTTGGGGAATCTAGTAAAAGACAGGAAAAGAGAGGTAGATTCTTATCATCATAGTCTGGTAACAGGAGTGCATACTCATGCTCTAAAGGTCGTGGTACTACTTCATTTTATTCTGGTAGAGGATAGAGCCAATATGTGGAGCAAAAGCCTACTTGTATTCATTGTGGGAGATGCAGGTGAATACAAAATGCTCACAAAAGCATATTATTTTTGTGGATTGTTAGATCACATGTATAGAGATTGTCCATATAAAGCTAGACTATCAAAAGCTGGCAGAGGTAAAGGGATATCAGAGACCACAGTAGAGACACCTCGAGTGGGTAATACCAATGGAGCATAAGGTAGAGGCAAAGGCAAAGGCAGGACTGCCATAACAGGCAGAGGTGTGATTAGATATGAGGGTTAGAGTTCCAGATCTCCCATATAGGCTAGAGTTTTTTCCATGACTAGATAGGGGCCAGTTAATGCTATAGAAGTTGTCACTAGTAATATTTTTATTTATGATATACCAGTATATGCATTGATAGATCCAAGTTTTACGCATTCATTTATTTCATCATATATGACATCTAAACTGCACAAAAAGCATGAACCTTTAGAAATTGATGTAAATGTGAATACTCTATTAGGGACAATAGTAGCTAGGAACAATGTATGTCGTGCTTGTTTAATACGCATTGATCAAGCCAAATTGCAAGCCGATTATTGCCCCTATATGAATTTGATGTGATATTGGGAATGGACTAGCTAATTAAACACCATGCAATAGTGAATTGTTTCACTAAATAAGTAATTCTAGAATCTCCAGACCAGCCAAGAGTTGTATTTCTGGGTGAAAGAAAATTTATACCTATATACTTAGTATCAGCTGTAAAAGCATTTAGAATGATCAAAAGAGGATATAAGGCTTATTTGGCACATATGACTGACACCAGAACCACCAGTAGCCTATTTGAAAATATACCAGTGATGAGAGAATTTCCAGATATATTTCCAAATGATCTACCTAGATTACCACCTACTAGAGAGATAGAGTTCACTATTGATTTAGTACCAGGGGCAGCATCAGTATCAATACCACCCTATAGAATAGCCCCGGTTGAATTGAATGAATTAAAGACCCAATTACAAGAATTACTTGACAAAGAGTACATCAGACCTAGTGTTTCACCATGGGGAGCTCCAGTATTATTTGTTAAAAAGAAAGATGAGACCTTGAGATTGTGCATTGATTATAGGCAACTAAACAAGGTGATAGTTAAAAGTAAATATGCACTACCCATAATAGATGATTTATTTGATCAGTTGCAGGGAGCCCAAGTATTTTCCAAGATTAATTTGATGTCAGGTTATTATCAACTAAAGGTAGTAGATGCAGATATTCTAAAAACTGTTTTCTGTACCAGGTATAGATATTATGAATTTTTAGTCATGCCATTTGAGTTGACTAATACTCCAGCTGCATTTATGGCATTAATGAATAGGGTGTTCCAACCGTTTTTGGATAAGCTTGTGCTTGTATTTATTGATGATATACTAGTGTATTCAAAGAATATGAAGGAATATGAACAACATTTGAGGATTGTGCTACAAACTTTAAGAGAGAAATAGCTTTACGCTAAACTAAAGAAGTGTGATTCTAGTTAGATCATATGGTATTCCTTGGACATGTAGTATCAGGAAGAGGCATAGAAATGGATCCAAAGAAATAGAGGCTATTGTAAATTGGGAAGCTCCTAAAAATATTATAGAAGTTCGAAGTTTTCTAGGTTAGCTGGGTACTATTGTAGATTTGTTGATGGATTTTCATTGATTGTCAATCCTCTGACTAAATTACTAAGAAAGAATGTGTCTTTCAAATGGAATCAAGAATTCCAAAGGAGTTTTGAAGAACTAAAACATATTAACTTCTACACCATTGTTAACTATTCCTATAGGCACATGTGGGTTTACAGTATACAGTGATGCTTCTCACAAAGGTTTGAGATGTGTATTAATGCAACATGGCAAGGTGATAGCTTATGCATCTAGGCAGTTGAGACCACATGAAATGTCATATCCAATGCATGATCTAGAATTAGCTGCAGTTGTATTTGCATTGAAAATCTGGAGACATTATTTGTATAGCAAGACATTATAGGTTTTTACATATCATAAGATTTGAGCTATCTACTGAGACAAAAAGAATTAAACATTAGACAAAAACAATGGTTAGAGCTATTAACGGATTATGATTGCACAATTGAGTATCATCCAGGGAAGGCAAATGTAGTGGCAGATACATTAAGCAAGAAGTCCAGTAATGGTATTGCTTACTTGTAAGCATCCTTTCTTCCATATTTGATTCAACTACTGTCTATGAATGTTGAATTGAATATGCATGATAGTAGTTCATTGATTGCTACTCTTTAAATTAGACCTATACTAAAAGACAGAATCAAAGAAATGCAAGCAGAGATCCTCAATTGTGCAAGAAAATTGAACTGGTAAAGCAGAGAAAAAGCAAACAATTTCATTTGCAAGATGATGCATTGATGTTAAATTCATGCATATGTGTTCCAAACATTGATAATTTATGCCAGGAAATAAGAGAAGAAGCACGTAATGCATTATATGCAATGCACTCGGGAATGACTAAAATGTATCATAGTTTGAGACCTCATTATTGGTGGCCAAGAATGGAGAAAGATATAGCAGAATATGATTCTAAATGCTTAACATATTAGCAGATTAAGGTAGAACATCAAGCTCTAGTTGGTAAACTATATCCATTGCTAGTACTAGAGTGGAAATGGGAGAAAATAACGATGGACTTGTTTATAGATTGCTGAGAACTCCACGGAAGAATGATGCTAAATAGGTAATTATTGACAGATTAACCAAGTCAGCACATTTTCTACCTATTAGATGGGGGTGTACACTTGAGAGTTTAGCAAAGTTATATGTTAAAGAGATAGTTAGATTATACAACATTCTATTATCTATTATATTAATAGAGACCCACGATTTACTTCATGCTTTTGGGTGAGTTTACAAAATGTATTGGGAACAAAATTGAATTTCAAAACTGCATTCCACCCACAGACTGATGGATAGTTAGAAAGGACTATACAAACATTGGAGGATTTGCTTAGGGCATGTGTTATGGAATTCAAATGATCTTGGGATGAATATGTTGCCTTAATCGAATTTGCATACAACAATTAGTATCATAGTACAGGTGACACCATATGAAGCACCATCTAGTAGAAAGTGCAAAAGCCCTATAATTTGGGATGAAGGTGCACTAGTAATTGAAGAACAAAAAATGGTACAGGATACAGTAGACAAAATCAAGATAGTTAAAAGCAAACTCAAGGTAGCACAAGATAGACAAAAGATTATGTTGATCAACACAGAAGAGAAATGGAATATGAGGTAGAAGAAAAGGTATTTCTACGAGTATTACCATAGAAAGGAGTAATTCGATTTGGCAAGAAGGGTAAATTGAGTCCAAGGTACATAGGGCCTTATGAAATTCTTAATAAGGTCAGTCTATTGGAATATAGGTTAGCTTTACCTCTAGAGATGGCTCAGATACATAATGTGTTTCATGTCAATATGTTAAGGAGGTACATATCAGACCCTACACATACTTAAAGATCAAGCTATCGAAATTGCAGATAACATGAGCTATATAGAAAATATAGTAGAAATCATTGGATATAAGACAAAGTAGTTGAGAAATAGAGAAATATTGTTAGTAAAAGTATAATAGAGGAATCATTCACAAGAAGAAGCAATATGGGAAATAAAAGAAAGCATGAAAAGGCAGCACCCACATTTGTTTCTAAGTATCAAATTTCAAAGATGAAATTTTTAAAAGAAAGGGAGAATTGTAACATCTTTAACCATCCTTACATGTATTCCACTTGAACATGTTCATTTTATAAATATCATTCACATGAAACACATGCACATATATAGATTTTAGCTTGAGTGTGTTCACGAGATAGACTTGCCACGGATCAAGTTATTGCAATAAGAATAAGTCATACGTGTCTAGTAATAATTTAAATAAGGATGATAAGGTTAGAAATTAAATAGAATTAAATAATTAAATTGAATTAAATGAAATTGGCATAGTCAAATTAACTAAAGTAGACAATATGATTAGGTAGTACTTTTGACCTTGACTAGATCAAGGTTGTAAAAATTAGTCCGGTCAATGAACCGGAAAAGCCAGCGGATCACAGGTTTAAGGTCGAACCAGGGTTAAACCGGCCTACGTAGTATTTTCATAAAATATAATATGTCTCATACATAATAAAACATAATATGTCTCATACATAATAAAAATAGAGAATAAGTTGTTAGAAATCTTTTCTAGTGTACAAGAATAATATAACATGTCTAATATTCTCTTTTTTATTTTTAAAAAAATCATATTTCATATATTTGTATAACTAAATATTTAATTAATTATTAAATGTAAATGTAATTTATAACTTGAAAATACAATCAGCCAAAATTTTCAAATTATAAAAGAAAAGTAATATAAAAAAGAAATAAAAAAAAATATAAAAATAAGTGAACAATCCCATATAAAAAAAAGTAAAAATGAAGATAACATATCATTTTATAAATAAGACTGAGTTAATTATTTAAAAACATGTTTATTTTGACCAATTTGATTAGTTTATAGTTAAACTACATAGTTTTAGGGTCAATTTTTTGGTTGAATCGGTTAAATTGATTAGATTGGACCAAATTAATAATTAAAATTTTTTTCAAAAAAATAAAAAAAATTTGAAAAACCGGTCAAAATTGGTCGGTTCCCGCTTTTTCCTGTTGAACAGGCCAAGTCACCTGTTTTTCCACCGGGTTGTTTCCCTCCCTGTTATGGAGTAAAAACTGCCTGGTCCAAGAGCCTATTTTCCGTTTTTCAGGTTGAACCGACTAGACTGGTCCGATTTTTATAACCATGAACTAGATAAATGTAAAAATGTAGATGATAATAATAATAATAATAAGGAAGGAAAAATCTCAAAGTCAATAGAAGGCTGTCTCCTTATCCCTTTTTCCAGCCAGCATTTCCATCTTCTATCTTTCTTTTTTCTTCAACTTTCTCTCAATTTTTCAGCCATAATCATGTCATATGATCACAAGTAAGTCATCTATTTTTCTTTTCTTGTTTTTTTTTTTTTTTTAATTAAGGATTGGAAAACTATGGTCTTTTACATGCAACTGTTACAGCTGGATTCTGGAATTTTAATGTGCTAGCAAACTAGGGCTTTGTTTCCTTCATATTAGAGACTGATTTTGGAAAAATATAAAACATTAAATTTGTAAATTTATATCTTAATTTTATGGCTATATAGATATTTTTAGAAGATTTTGTGTCTATAAAAAGATATTGGTATTAGACTGGAACAGTTTAGTTGTAGAACCTAGCTAAATCACATATTGTATTGATTATTTTTCTATATGATAGAGTCAGTAATTAAGGAAATTCAAAAGAAAAAATTGGAGTCCTTTATGCTATTTAGCTTTATACTAAATTTCATGACTATCTTATAGGTGGATGTTGAGTTATGGTCGAGGGAATCATATCTGTTCCATAGTTTGAGCTGCCTACTTAATGTCCTATACAGGTTCAATTATTTATTTGCCCATTTTGAGCTATTTAAAAATAAAATATGTAAATTGTCAAAATATAAAATTATAGTTCTATATCTTAGCTAAATTTTGGTATAAATATCACCTTAATATGTTATGTATTTTGTGAGATATAACCTTCAAAAGTCAGACTAGTCCGAATACCAACCTTATTATTGACCAGTCACATGTATCCTACCATTTGAGGACTTTAGAGGCAGAATTGAGAAAAATTATCAACATAAAAAATGTTTCATTTTGATATATTTAAGTTTTTTAAAAAATTTTACAAAAATATAATTTACACGTTGTAAGATATAAATGACCAAATTTGACTTCCAAACTGTCTAAGGACAGAAACAAGGCAGAAAACAGAACACGAATAGAAATCTCACAAAAATTATATAATGATCCAATTGCTCTGAAATTTTATTATGTTATAGTTTTCATGTTAGCTTTTATTAGAAATAAGAATTATTCAAATTGGACAAGTATAGAAAAAGTTATAAACTTCTAAACACATAAAGACCGCGTTGTCATAATGTCAAACCATAGTTAGTGGTCCAAATTATACATATTTCAACTTGTTTAAGTTTTACTAAGTTTATTTAGCTACTAATTGATCAAGTATATATACAATTAGGTTTATAGTAAATTGGAGACCTCCAAAGAAGTGATAGATAATAAATTAAAAGTTAGAAACCAAGCACAAGATCAGTTTAATTATCAAACAATTTCTCTAGTACGTGTGTTTATTACGTGTTACATGCAATTTAACTTGACTTGCTTTAATTGGAATTAATGATTGTTATGATATGGTTAATGAGACAATTTTGAATGTAAAGTACATATTTGTATTACATACATGTGATTTCTTTGTACAAGGTAAATGCTAACTAAGATGTATAATGGTTAAAGTAAATGCAATGATTAAGCAATGTTTGTTGTAAATGCATATATATATATATATATATAGACTTAAAAAACATTGTGATTAGCTAAAGAATATTGTAAAACTAAAGAAGATATCTATGGCCAAAACAAATATTTAAAAGCAAAAAAAAAGAGATATATGACCAAAATAAATATTCAAAAGCAAAAGAAAAAGCCTATAATCTAACAAATGTGTAAATATTACAAATAATAAAAATAGCTAAAAAATGTAAATGTTTACATGACAAATGTTAACATAAAAATTCAGGATATTGTCTGTTTATATTTGTCATAACAATAAAAAAAATGACAAAGCATATACGTAAACAAATAAAATATTTATATAATTTAATATTATTTATATTCATAAAATATTAATAAATAGAATGTGATAAATATTTTTTGTGATTGTGAATTTCTTGACTGAATTATATATAATAATAAAAAATATAAATATATGTAAATTTACATTTCTAAATTTCAAGTATGTTAATTGTCAACAATCAATAATTTTTCTTTCCCACGTGAATATAGCTCTGCCTCTTTCAATTAATAAAATTTTAAATTATTGGGTCTATATAAAGATAGTTGGCAGATTGTAACT
>CATIWF010061858.1:0-40780 GCA_949630135.1 Balakata baccata
TATTTTTTATATATATTTAATAATTTGAGTAATATATATATATATATATATGTTAAATATATTTTTTGATAAAATTTAATAACTAATAATTTTTTTAGTAAATATTATTACTATATGCATAAAATACATTATTAATAATGAATAAGAACTTCCAAAATAATAAATAAAAAAAACAATACTATAAGATTGTATCTGTCTCCTCCACAATGCATTGAATTTCTCATGAAGGGCTGCTTCACCACTTTATGCTGCTCTAATATTTTACATAATGGTTTGCACTAGTGATATTTTTAAAAGAAAAGAAACAATTCTTTTCAAAAAAAAAAACTTTATACATAACATATATATGAATTATGCGAAATATATGGTACAAAAATTGAAGGATATACACATAAATAATAAAAAAATAAATAACATATATATTTCGTCTCTCTAATTTGTTGGGCAGGCTCAACCACTATAATTTTATTACGTTTAGCATCCCTTCGAGCCAAATCAACAATGTAAGAGAAGTTATATTAGCATTAAATCTCTTTTTAGATCCAATACATCCTCACCAAACAAAAAATGTTGACTCCATGCAACTGGTTCATTCAAACCCTTAGGAACAAATGTACTCTTAATCATCTCTTGCATCATTATAAAGTATTACATTGGGTTTCATAGCCATTGTTATAATTTATATTTAGAAGCACAACAGCAACCAATCACTTCAAAATTAAAAAGCCAAAGTTAATATTTTGTTCTTATTGTAAAAACAATAATTGAGAATGTAGAAACATAAAAAATCGAATGCCAATAATTTGGTTAGCATTCTACATTATAACTATTATCCATTTTAAATAATAATAATCTTCGTTCACTTTTGAAATCAATGATATTCTTTCATAACATTAACCAAGCAATAAACTGTTTTTTCTAAACGAGCTTTGTATTTTGCGTGCAACTCCCGATTAAAACAAATTAATTATCCCTTAATTAAGTAGAACTTTTTTTAAAATGAAAATCATCAATAAAACCCATAAGAAATTGAGAACAAAAACCCGCATGTATCAAAACTGATTATTGAAAAATATCTTCAAAATGAACTTGAAAAATCTCAAATTGAATGCAAACTTATCACACAAACTTCATTTTTCTTTTAAAAAAAATAAATAAATTATTGTGAGGAGTTCGATTGCTACAAACCCCGACAAATAGAAATCTGTAAACAAATCACATATTTCTACAAGTCCATAAACAAATGAACAATTCTTCAGGCATAATGACAAAGCATCTAAGAGTATAGTGGAAAAGATATTGGAAAACTAATATCAAATACTAGTTTGCTTCAGATAGCGGTTGAAGATGGTGCAGCAATAAACAGAGCAAAGCAATGCAATATTTATTAAATCAACACAATATCTGCCATTTTTTGTAGAAATATAATTAAATAATGCAATATATATTTATTTTCGGCTTCATTAATCTAATCAGTGTAAAACTCCCCAAAAACTAGAAAATAATTAAAAAAAAAAGATTTTTTTCTTTAAATATAATATAGTTCCTAAAAAAATGGCACTGAAACGGTTGAAGATACAAATTAAGAAAGTCGTAAAATTGTTATTTCAAATAAAAAAAATAATACAGAAATTTAAAAAAAAAAAAAGAATGTAAAAAAGTTTATCTCATAATAAAAACCGTAAATGGTGTACTTTCCTCTTCTGCTTTTCGTTTCATTATCCCAGGCCCATCAAACAGTAAATGGATGATTATAATAAGTATTTTTTATGCATGAATTCATTATATTTACCATTTTTTTTGAATAATGTATTTAGTGTTTGAGTTGATGATGAATGCGAAATTATTCTAAAATTTAAGATTTTATTAGACTATGAGTTTTACCAAGTAATTGAAAAATTAGAGGTGATTAGTAATGGCGAAGGAATTTTCAAATGTTTGATAAAAATTCATCAATTACTATTATATTATATGTGTGATTATAGGGAGTAAATCTAGGCAATTAGCTAGTTTAACTTAGATTTTAGTCCGGAAATGGATCTTTGGAAATTGGAGGCAATTTCAGAAAAAAAAAAAAAAATAGCATGAGAAGTAAATTTTTATGTGAAGTATATTGGCATAATTTCACATACTCGTATTTTATCCATAATTTGATGAAACCAAATAAAAATTATATAAGAAAATAATTTTTCTGATAGCGATTAAAGCTTTGTTAATTTACTTTGAAAAAGAAAAAAGAAAAAATGAGCACTCACACTTATATGAATTTAAAAAAGTTTATAATTTAAATATATTTTTTTATCATTATCAATCCATGTTGATCATAATTTATTATTTTTATAGTAAATATAAAAAAATAAATATCTCTATTATATAATTTAGGGTGCATTAAAATTTAATTATATTATTTGGACATAATAATAATAAAATTTAAATAGGTAAAATAAATATTATATATGGATAAAAGCAAAAATTAGAGAGCGAATGAAAGTTTCATAAATGGAATCAGAAAAAGAAATCACAAAATTAAAGTATATATTATGCATTAATTGGTTGACGTAATATGACGCAAAAACCTCATGATGACCCTTAATTAATTAGGTGTCAGTAGTAGTCAGTACAGTCGCATGCCCACTGCCCCATCGCATTTTTTTTTTTTCATTTTGATACGTTGCAGCCAAACATTCACTGGACCATCTTCCTACTTGTTCACTCAAAGCATTGTTTAAATATCCTTCTACACGACATCTTACGTTACATTAAGTTTAATTCCGATAGTGATACCATGTATAAATATTTTTTTATTAGTTATTAATGAAGTCCGATTGATATATAAAATTATTATTTAAATTTCTATTCATAAGGATTTTTTTATTTTTTAATAAATATTATTTGGTCCAATATTTTTAGTCCTAATTTATCACAGCTAGAATAAAATAGTTTTATTATATCCATTTGCTCTATTTTTTATGTTCAATTTTAAAAATACGAGAAATTTTTAGATATAACAAGTCTAGTACATTATCTATAGGCTAATTTAATCACATAATGATATGTATTTAATTATTTCGTTTCATTAGTTGATTTTAAAAATAAAAATAAAACAATTTAATGCATGTCATTGTATAATTAACTTGATCTAATAAATATGGTCTACCTAATAATCTCGCTAAAAATACAAATATTTTATACTAATTAGATAAAAAATATTAACTTTTCTCTTATTTTTTATTAGCTAGTAGATGAAAAGATAGAATAAAAAAAAGAAAGAAAAAAATTTAATTTTTTTTTTCTTCAACAACTAATTACAGAGTGAGTAATGGAGAGTGTTATATTTTCCAATTTTTCTCCACTTGAAAATTTTTCTTCAAAAATTTAGTTACACCCATTGATACTCCAACAAATGAAAACAAAAATTGTAAAATTTAAATTATTTACAGCTAATTTCTGGGTTTAAACAAAATAATGCTATTTGCAAACCTACTAGGTAAAAAGAAAAATTGCAAAAATGAAAGTTTGAATATTTGTAATAATTAAGGGTCGAGCACAATTAATTAAGAGGGAGATATAACATTCACATATATGAGATTGACTAGACAATGCAGAAGGGGCAGTGAATAATAATTACAAAGGACATGAGAATTAGGGGAGTGTGTTTTGTTTTGTACGAAAATGAGAAAAACAAAAAGAAAAAATGGGACAAAAGGAAGAGTCAATACTGTAAAAGCTGTAAGAAAATAAGCACAAAAAAAAAACCAGAACCCATTTGTGGCTAAACTCCTAGGGTCTTGTTTATGTTATTTCTCTTTCTTTCCTTTGTGTTTTTCTGTTTCTTCTGCAATCTGTGAGACAGAGCGAGAAATAAAAGTTGTTTTTTTTGTTAAAAGAGAGGCTTTGCTTGATTAGGAATGGATGGTAGGCAGTGATTGTGAGCTCAATGGTCAAAGGGTCATTTCCTTTTTGCCTCTATCATCACATTGTTTAATTAATGTGCCATCTCCCTACCCCTTTCTTGCACTGCTTATATGGCAATATTGATTCACGATGATAAAAATATTTGAATTTAAATTTTCTTTCAAATTTTATAAATAGGAATACTAATTAAATTATATTTTATTGATATTATTTTATTATATTTAATTATCTTTTCCATTCTTTATAAATAAATTTTCTTCTATTTTTTTTAGTGTTAAACTAAGAGTAAATAGTTGGAAGTTAATTTTATCAATAATTTACTTTTATTGTTATAAAATTATAAAATTTTTTTCCCTAAAAAAATTACTAAAATATAATTTTATTTCACAAAAGTTACTTTTATTAATTTTTCGGTAATACGTTAGCCGCCGTATCATATTTTCATAAACACATCAGCTATTATATCAGATGTTCAGTTATCCATATCAGAAAATTGGTCGGAATTGACTTTAATAAAATGAAAATATAGTTGAATGGCTTTTTTAGAATGGAAAAAAAGTTTTATGGTTTCAGTGTAATGAAAGCAAAATTCAATAACTATAGATGAAAGAGAAATGTTATTTATCGCACTACTTTTTACTTCAATTTATATAAAATATTTATATTTTTAATATAAATAAAATAAAATAAATAAAATATAAATATTTTATACAAATTACAAAAAATATTGAAATAAATAGCATTTTACCGGATGAAATAAACCTAATAGTTGGAGCAACTTATAACAGAAATTGATGATGTTGTTTGAAATGAAAACAACAAAATTGAAGAAGCAATAAATAAATAAATAATAATAATAATAATAGATGTATATGGAAATGAGTAGGACGCTCCACAGGGGACCACTGACATGCTGCTGTTCTCCTTATCTCAGAATTTTGCCTCTCACCTATTCAATGATGGGTGGTTGAAACTAATTATTCCTTCCCCTCTGTATCTCTCTGTTTTCTTCTCTACTCACTTCAATTCCCCTGTTTTATTACAATTTTTACTATTCCCCTGTTTTATTACAATTTTTACTAAGTAAACTAAAAGCGTTTATAGTTTTCTGAAATTAAAAAATGTAAAATGATTTTTTTTTAAAAAAAATTACTCATAACTTTAAAATTTTAAAAATTATTGTCAGTAAATAAATTTTTAAATAATTAAAGTAGTTTGGAATAATGTCCATTTATTTAATTTTAAACATAGCGGTATAATTTTCTACATGATTTTCCTATGTTTTAGATATTTTTAGATGAATTCTCTACCCATTTTTATAAGAGTTCAGAGTTTTGCGCAATATCCATAGGAAGTCAATTCAATCAAGTTATAACCTTTCTTATTGTTACCTCAAACATGTGCCAAAATTAAAATTTTAAGAAGCTATTAATAATTTATTCTTTTAAAAAATTAAAAAAAAATTACAGATGTATTAAATCATTTATTTTATTAGATGAAAATTTTTGAAAAATTAAAAAAATTAAAATTGAAATATATATTTGAAGGCCTAGAAGGGACAAGAAAAGGCATTTTGACTTTTCGCTCATAAGAACAGAAAGAGAATGGTGAAGAGCAGAAGTTTTTGCCTCACCAGGAAATGCATGAGTTGGCTAACAAAAAAAACAAAGATTTCTCAACAGACAAATTGCAATTATGCATTCTGTCTCAATTCCTTTGTGGAAAATGACACATCAATCCCATCTTTTTTCGAAACACCCAATTGTACCCTTTACCCCATCTTGACTATTTATTTATAGAGAAATTAAATATATATATATATATTATTTTCTAATTAAATTAGTATATAAATAAGGTCTAGACTGAATTAATATAAAAATTTATCTTATTTATAGGACTATCACATTATATTCCTCATCCTTCATGGCCATGTTCAGCCATTTCTCAAACCCACTTCAACCTTTGCCATAATTTTCTTCTCTTATTTCATCTCCATGCGTTGTTCATTCTCTGCGTCCTGCTGCTTTCTACCATGGCTCAATTCTTCTTGTTCAGCCATGGTTGATTTTGGTTTACGTATCATGTTTAATTAGTGGCTATGGCAATATCTCTCCTGAGCTTATTCTTCTTATATTTAGTTTCTTTTTCTTCCAACTCCACAAAGACGATTCAAATTTTCTTGACCTTGCAAGCCCGAGAAAATAACGGGTTAGAATTTGGATCGTTTTTGTTATATCATCTAAAATTGTAGAAGTTTTTTTTTCTTCTATTATTCATTAAACTACTATACTACTATATATATATATATATTAGATATATGTTTTTCTTTTTTTTATTGTTTATTTGAAGTATATATGCGAATTATTGATCATATTATTGTTGTTGTTTTTTTCATTTGTATTCTCAATGAATCAAAATAATATAATTAGTGTGTTGTTTGAGATAAGGAAATGATATTGTTTGAAATACCTCTTCATATATATCATGAGTTTCATTTCTTTAATCTTGTTTCTTAATGCATGGAAACTGTGACCAGCCATACTGAAAGGGTCAGGGTTTCTGCTAGCCATTTTCAACTGCTGCCTATGCCTATGCCATACGATTGGCTGAGTATTCATTTACCTTAAGTATGGAAAGATACTAAAACTATATACTTTGTGATTTTTCAGTGCTAACAGTTTCAATACCTAATTTACTTATGCTTGGTGTTTGAAGGAGAGAGTAGTGGAGAATTGGGTAAATATAATTTCATCTAATTTTTTCTTTTGGGATATAATGAAAAATTGATTTAATTACTTTAATAAAGGAAATGAGTGTAAAGTATGAGGGTAAACATAATTTCATCAAAGATTATTGTATACAGCTTCTCCTTTCTGAATGCTTACTTTGTTTGCTACACTACGTTGCTTGCTTTTATTCTTGCCATTTTGATCGGATTATGTTATAATGTAGAATAGTATTACCAATCTAGTGAACAGTCCGATTCAATTTTTGATCCGGTTTTCGAAATATTGCTAAAATCCTTAATTCAAACATTCCCTAGTTTTATGTTTGACTGCAATGTGAACTTCGATTTTTTTTTTTTGTTTTAAATAATGCAAAGTGACCTGCTGAATACAGTTTCCGATCGATGCCCTCTTCGTTAGAATTGAAGCAGTTTAATTACAAATTGTGATGAATATGATAGATAATCAATTTAACCAGATTTATTCCCACGATCTAAAATATGTAATTTAGAGTACAAAATAAATTTAATCGAGATAGAAGATGTAAAAAATAATATGATTTCATTGTGATATAAACAATTTGAATGAATTTACACTAGAAACTTCTCTCATTTTCTAATTCAAAATGATGAAATTCTTAATTTTTTTTTAGGGAGTAATAAGAGAGACTTAATCTATTTAATATAATAATTATAAATCATTCATCACACATTTATTATTATCTGGCTTATATTAATTATCCATTTTAAATTAATTGATGAAGTCTTGTCTAAATAAAAAATTAATCATATTCTTAAGACTTTTTATTTTGTGATATGTAACACCCATTTACCCCATTCTAAGCTAGTAAGGTAGGTGAGTATTACTTGTTTAATTGTAGTAATTAAACTAATTGGACTTTTTTTTAAACATTCTTACTTTTAATATTCTCTTATTATATTCATGCAGATATCCTATTAAATAAATATTTTATACATATCAGGAAACATGTTTTTATATATATATTGACACCAGAATATTATACTTTATATTATACTTACATGCTCCAATATATACATTTCATGAGAAAAGTCTTTGGTAATGTATTACAATACTTTATCAAAATATACCAAAATTAATTTGGAGTTTTAAACTGTTGTCCGTTTGAATTTTTTTCTCCTTCTAATAAATATTCTAATGTTCCAGAACTTTTGAATCTATGCGAGAAAAATTTACTCGCTCTAAGCTAATAACTTAATAGTGCTTCATAGGATAAAAATCATACATATGATGCATTTATAAATTTTATACATGCCACAACATAATACCAATATTACAAACAATATTTCACAAATATTCACAGATTAAATATGCTATATAATTTAATTTGTAAAAATGCAATATCATTCTTTTATTATCTTTATTCATACCATTTTATTTTTATTATTTTTAGCCAAGCCTCAAACACATGTGTCTGAACTTATTAATAGGAATATAGAGATTTGTCATTCCCGGCCTTTTTATAATATTGTCATTCCCGGCACTTGTATTTGTTGTCATTATCGGCTTTTTTTTATTTGCCATTACCAGCATTTTTTTTATATTGTCATTTCCGGCTTTTATTATTTTTATAGCACATATTTCTTTTTTCCTTTATTGGCATGCCAACCTATTCTTTATTTTAGTTCAAGACTAGGTGTGTTCGGATTTCAACATAATTATTACCATCTTCAGATTATTGACATTATATGTACACATGAATATGGGATGCCCATATGTACAATTGAATATCAAATAACCAACAATTACAACAAACAAAACATGCCATATGTAATATATATATATTATAAAACAAATTTTCTTATGCATGGCAAATTCAGGCCCTGGGTTTGTGACCCAATTTCGGTTCATTTCCACTCAGAATCTGACTTTGTAACCTTCTAGAATTTTACGCCTTATTGTCTTAAATTTAAAATGCAAAAAAAAAAATCGCTTCAATACGAGTTTTCTACTAAAAGTTAGGGTCAAAATATCGGATAGTATTTTAACACTTTTTCCCCAGCATTTTCATGGTACTCTTATGTCCGAGTTTTTGTGACTGAATTTTGACCTAGGTACAAGCTAAATTTCAATTCATGATCTTCATAATATTTTTATCTCTATGTCTTAGCTATCATTTCCAATTAGATTTTGGGCAATCCAACTTACACGGACTAAATTATGGTCAATTTAATCAAGTCTGTTCTAGTATAAGTGCAACATGGTACTTGTCAGATTCATTGCAATTCAAGTATTTCGATAGCCCAATTCATTCATGTCATATCTAAAATTTCCAGATCACATCACCATGCATAAAACTCAACATTTCACATTAATTTACCACAAAATTATATTAACAACCATTTTTTATACAAAGCATTTTCTAAGTTACATACAAACATTTATTTCGTACAAACTTCATATTTTATGACATGTACAATTTTTATCCAAGAAGCACTTACAATGGTCCTTCTCTTTTCCTTTCTTTCCTCCTCTTGTTAAGTGACATTTTTTTGCCCTTGTCCACCTCTTGGTGGCTACTTGCTTAGCTTTAACAAAATAAAACAATATGTCACTAAATGACATATTTATTCAAAATTTATGCATGAATATTAAGCAATTATCCTAATGCTCCTCTACCCTTTCCATTACTTTAATTCCTCCTATTTTTACCTTATTCAAATTTATATTAGTCATTAGCCATTCCCTCTATTTAAGACAATTAAAACAGTCTCATCCATTCAAAGTCTTTTTTTTTCATAATATTCAACATCAACTAGTCATATACTCAAACATTAACACTTCTAATCATTTTTTCAAACATATCCCCATCATAGGATAGTCCTTGCCTCTTCATTTTAGGTTATATTTCATTAGTTTACAAGTCACAAAATCAATCTCCATGGTCATCTATATTAAATTCCAACACAATCTAATTTAATTCTGTACTTTTTTCTCTTCCAACATAACATTAATACAAATTCACAACTTCAAGCAAAATCCTAATCTAACACTTCCGACCATATCAATCAACCACAAGTAGTTCAAATACATGTAATAAGGTTAGATTTGAGAAGAAAAAACTCACCTTGATGATTCTCTTGTGGTGACTAAATTTTTCCAAATTTTTTCTTTTTTTTTTTTATCACAGTAACTCACTTTTATGCTAGAATTTTTCTAATTTTTTTGATTCTCTCTAACAAACCTTTTTTTTACACTCTTTAAAAAGCTTAAAAGACATCAAAATGGAGCATTTGGAAAGGGGTTGGTCGGCCAAAAGGGAGAGGAGAAGAGGAAGAAGATGACGTTTTGGATAAGTGAAGAAAATACCACCAATTTTGACTTTTATACTAAGTTTAGGGTTTGTAAGTCCCACTAATTAGTTTAATCTCTTTTCATATTAGTCCATTAACTTAATTAATCTTGATTAAATTTTAATTATGAAAAATTCTACTTCCACCCCATGATTTTCTAATTCTTACAAATTTTTTCCCAATGATTTCGATAATACCGAATTTGTCCGTAGAGAAATTTTATTTTATTTTTTCCAGTTCTTCCACCAAACTTTTAATTATCATATACTAATATTTTTACTTATACTTTTTTATTATTTATGATTTTTTTCATAGGTCCAAATTTAAACTCCAATCGAACTGGCATGCCCGATTATGGCCACGGGCAATTGGGACATAAATTGCCGGACGTTACATAATATATATTTATTTCTCAATTGATGAGGCCACAACCATAATTATATATAAAATATATCTAACATTTTTCCACTTGGGCTAATTAATTGAAAATCTATTACAAAAGACTTTTTATTATCACTCGATGCAATAAAATTATTGGTAAAAAATCATAGTGAAAATCACATTATTAAAAAATATGACACATTCCATGGTCACATTTACCAATAATCCTATCAATCATGAGCATATTGTGCTAATATGGCAAAATTAGTCAACACTCACTTTGTGATCAAATTTTATGTGTTGATTTTCTCTTCAGTTAATAATTTCTTATCTGAATGCAATACGGATATGCATAATAAATTCTTTATTACTTCAAATGAAGTCTTTGCATGTCTTAAGAACTTTATATTGTACGATTCTTTATGTGCCCCAAGATATACAACAAAAGTTATAAACCTTAATGTCTCAAGCCTTTGCTTAAGATGACTCTAATATTAAGACTTTAATTTAGATCTGATATACATTACATTATATTTTCCAATGAAAATATAACCTTTAATATTTTTCCAAGAAAATATAGCATAAAATATTTTCCAATGAAAATATACCTTCAAATATTTTCCAATGAAAATATATACATATATTGATGATCATCAATTTAACAAAGTACTTTAGACCAGTGTATAAAGTACAAACCAAATTAAATGGAGCAACAAAAAAACCTCCCACTAATCTAAGTTATCAAAAGTCGACTTCAGACCCATACTAATGATATGTCTCTGAAAAATATTGGGTCGAATACCCTTGGTAAAGGGATCAGCTATCATATAATCTATACTGATATGCTCTATTTCAACATTACCCTTTTTTACTAGCTCTTTTAATGCCAAATATTTGACTTCCATATGTTTAGATCCAGTGATATTCTTATTATTTTTTGAAAACAATACAGCCGATAAATTATCACAATATAACTTTATTGGCCTATTAATGGAATTAACAATTGACATTTCTACAATGAGATTTCGTAGCCAAATAGCCTGTACAGCTTGTATAGTGGAAGACGAGATTAAGGATTGTTTAACACTTTTCTAAGATATAGCCCCACCAGCTAATGTAAAAACATAGCCTGATATGGATTTTCTATCATTAGAACACCTAGCAAAATTTGACACAGTATAACCAACCAACTTAAGATTTTCAACCTTTCTGTATGTCAAGATGCAATCCTTAGTCCCTTTAAGGTATTTCAAAACTCTTTTAATAGCAGTCCAATGGTCCATTCTAGGATTAGATTGGTATCTACTTAGAATACCAACTACAAATGCAATGTCCAGTCTAGTATACACTTAAGCATACATCAAGCTTCCTACTGTACTAGCATAAGACACTACTTTCATTGATTCTCTCCCAACTTCATTCTTAGGAGACTATGTCAAGCTCAATTTATCACCTTTAACAATTAGCACATCCCAAGACTTATAATCTTGCATATTGAATCTTTGCAATATTCGCTCAATCTTGCTTTCTAAGAGAGACCTAAAAGATTTTGAGATCTATTCCTATGGATTTCAATTTCAATGACAAAAGATGCTTCTCTAAGTTCTTTCATATCAGAATATTTAGACAATAATTGTTTTACCTTATGCAGTGTTCCTAAATGATTACTTGCAGGCAGTATATCATCAACATACAATATTAGAAAAATATACTTGCTCCCACTGATCTTGAGATATTTGCATCTATCAACTTTACTCTCGACAAATCCAAAATAGGTGATCACACCACCAAATTTTAGGTACCATTGCCCTAAGGCTTGTTTTAGACCATAAATAGACCTTTTGAGTCTACACACAAGATGATCCTTACAATCTTCCTTAAACCCCTTAGGTTGTTCCATATAGACCTCTTCATTCAGTTCTCCATTCAAGAATGCGGTTTTAACATCCATCTGATGTAACTATAAATCAAAATAAGCCACTAGTGTCATGATTACTCTGAATGTATCCTTCGAGGATACAAGAGAAAAAGTTTCATTATAATCAATTTCTCATCTTTGAGTAAATATCTTGGTAACTAATCTAGATTTAAACCTCTTTATATTTCCTTTGAAGTCCTTCTTGGTGTTATAGACCCATTTACAACTGAATGTTAGGATTTAAAGATAAATCACATTCATAAAATGTAACGAAAATTAAAATTTTCAAAACCCGATTCATAGGAATCTACTTGTATCATTAAAACTAATTGATTAAATACATAGTTAGAAATTAATATTGTTTAATTTCTTGACTTGTTCTTCAATTTTTCACCTTGTTAGGTATCGTAAATCACAACAATCCAAATGGATATGTCTCTAATAGTATCCATGCGAAGATCGAAGAACAAAACCCTTAGGGAGATATCTTGAACAATTTCTAAGTGCTAACGAAGAGAGAAAATGAAATTAAAACACTTTAAGTATTTTTGTCTTCATCTTATTTTCTGCTCAAAAATAATATTTTTATATCTTCCATTTTTTTCCTGGGACTCTAACCCAAATTTGATTCAAAAATCAAAGTGGCTTGAAAATATGAGGATTAGGGGGGAAGTTGGCCAATTACCATGCAGCTTATATTGCCAACAACATGTAGCTACATGTTGGGCAGGCTCGCATGGGCCCGCGACCCCTGTTAGAGATTTGCTCAAAAGGCAATCGCCTCAGACATTTAGTGTACACATTCATAAATGTATTCTTTTATTATATTAGTATTCATTTACATATGAATTGATATAAATCTTAAACTATTAATAAAAGTCCATGATATGAAATATAGCATGAAGAAAATCATGATAGGATCATGATAATGAGATTCCTATCATGTGTAATTATGTTAATATCTAAATTATCCCTAGTCATAGGATTAACAAAATGTGACATTGTTGATCTGAATAGACTAGCACGTGTTATACTCCTTGATTGGATCAAGCAGTAGATCTCATAAGTTGTGAACATGAAATGTTCAAAGTTAACTTGTGGATACTTGCTAAGAGTAGTCAAGTATATTGGATGACCTACTATGAGACAATCATATGGATTATCTATTTAAATGTCAATGATAGTCTCATCATAGCAATGGAGCAAGTATTCTTACATTTGAGGGACTCAAGGATATCTTGGATATTGATAATGTGCTTTGACTTTATTTCTTGTTGTCTTATAAAGGTTGCTCATAGGGTGGTGATTAGGTGCAGCTTGAGGTATTTGAAGGTAATTGAGTAACCAATAGAGGATTTACCACTCCTGATAGAGGGAGAGTATACACATGGCCTCTTATCGGGATCATTACTCGGGAATCTCTGGCTAGAGTAGAAACATCATAAAGATGGCCTTTAATGACATGTCTAATAGAGTAATGAGTCCCAAGGACAAGATCTAACATCACTTGGGCTAGATGTGATGTAGTCAGTCTAGTGGAAGCTGACACATAGTCCATTCTCTGAACCAAGTAGGGTATAGTATAGTGAAATGACAAATTGCACATATTATTGTCTATGAAAAAGGTTCGTAGTCAAACCACTAACTTTCTGGTCAATTGGGAGTCATGATGTGTTGCTAGATACCACTCATGACTTGCTTAAATTATTTGATAATTTAAATGGTCAACATAACCGGGAACCTAATGGGTCGCATACATTGGAGATGTAAACATTGATTAAAATGGCTTTAGATAGAATCCAAAATATGAGAGAAATATTTCAAGTCGATTCGCGATAAGATCGAGAAAAAAATCCCTTGGGAGAGTTGACAGGCCCGCACTGGCCTGTGCCAGCCCGCTGGCTTGGCAAGCCTGCTGGGCCTGCCTAGCAAGCCTAGGCAGGCTGGCGCATAGCAGCCCCAATTCCCCTATAAATTGGCCAATTCACTATTCACGATTCCTTATTTTATTTTCTTTTCAACTTTGATACAGTTTTCTGATTTTTTTCAATCTAAAAGACCCTAAAAGACAAAATAGATAAGGAAGAATTTTTTGGGAGAAGAAAAATTATGGAGACAATAAGAAAATTAAAGAGTTTAATTTTCCTCTTAAATGAACATTCACCATTGTTAGCACTTTGAGGTATATTTAAGTAATCTCCTTAGTAGTTTCATCCTCTTATTTTTGCATGGATATTGTTAGAGACAATCCAGGATTGGATTGTTGTGGTTTGCTATAACCCAACAAGGTAAGAAATTGATGAAAAATCAAGAAATTATAAAGGTATAACTTCTGAAATTTCTTTGGTTAAATTAGTTTTAATTGGCACAAGTAGAATTCTTTTGATTCGGGTTTTAACAAATTTTATTTTCTACTGTATAATATATATGTAATATATGTTCAAAATCCATCAACTCCCTCGAGCGATTTTTCAGGATTTTTTCTTTGATCTCATCATGGTCCGACCTCAAATATTTTTCTCTCAAATTTGGATCATATCCAAGACCATTTTACTCATTATTCACACCTCCAATGCATATGATCCATTAGGTTCTCGATTATATTGGCCACCCAAATTAACAATTAATTTGAGTAAGTCACGAACGGTATCTAGCAACACATCATGACCCCCAATTGACCCGAAAGTCAATGGCTTGACTACGAACCTTTCCATAGAAATATATATGCAATTCGTCCTTTTACCATTCTATACCCCATTCAATTCAGAGCATGGACTATGTGTCAATTCTCGCTAGACTAACTACATCACACCTAACCCAAGTAATGTTAGATCTTATCCTTTAGGTTCATTACTCTACTAGACATGTCACTAAAGACCATCTTCATGACATTTTCACTATAGCCAGAGATTCTCGAGTAATGATCCCGATAAGAGGCCATGGGTATACTCTTCTTCTATCAGGAGTGGTGAATCCTTTATCGGTTACCTAATTACCTTCGAATACCTCAAGTTGTATCCAATCACCACCCTATGAACGACCTCTATAAGGCAACAAAGAATGGAGTCAAAGCACAGAATCGATATCCAAGATATCCTTGAGTTTATCAAGTCTAACGATACTTATACCATTATTATGATGAGACTATCATTGAAATTTGAATGACAGTCCATATGATTGTCTCATAGCAGGTCATCCAATGTACTTGACTACTCTTAGCAAGCATCTACATGTTAACTCTGAACATCTTATGAGATCTACTGCTTGATCCAATCAAGGATTATAACATATGCTAGTCTATCCGGATTAATAATGTCTCGTCTCATTAATCCTATAACTAGGGATAATTTAGATACTAACATAATTACATATGATAAGAATCTCATTATTATGATTTCATCATGATTTTTTTCATGATATGTTTATATCATAAACTTTACTAATTGATTTAAGATCCAATCAGTTCATAATATAAACGAGCATCAATTAAATGAAAAATGCCTATTCAAAATGAGTTTGTATAATAAGTGCTTAAAGGTGATTGCCTTTAGAGCACATCTCTAACAAGGTTTATAACCTTCAGGTAATTCAACAAGCTCCCACACCCTATTGCAATCCATAGATTGCATTTCATCTCTTATTGCATCCCACCACAGATCAGATTGGGAACTAGAAACAGTTTCTTCAAAAGATATAGGATCAGTAATATGACCAATATTATAATCACTCTCACTATATAGACCACATAATTAAAGAAAATAGCAGGTTTTCTTTTCCTAGTTGACCTCCTAAAAGGAACCTGTATAACTGTATCTTGTGATGATGAAGCCTCATTGAACTGTATAGGCTCTTCTCGAATTGGACAAATCATAGGTGTAGAATCCAACATTGTAAGTTGCTTGGGTAAAAGAATATGTATAACCTCAGTCTACTTTTCCTGCCTTGTGACCTCAGAGTGATCACCCTCATCAGCTACATCAAATTCCAAAAATTTAGCTATTTGTGATTTCACAATTCTAGAACCCCCTTCTTTATAATAAAATTTGTAGCTTTTAGAATGATCTGGATACCCTATAAAATATCAATAAGTAGATTTGGAATGCAATTTACCCTCAATAGGATTGTAAAGGCATACCTCCGAAGGACAACCCCAAACTCAAAAATGATTCAAGCTAAGTTTCCTTCTGGTCCACAATTCAAATGACGTTTTAGCCATAAACTTATTAGGGACTCTATTGAGGATATATAATGTTGCTTTTATAGCCTCACCTCACAAAAAGTCTATGAAATTTGATCTTGACATCATGCTCCTTGTCATTTTATTTAATATGCGATTTTGCCTTTTGGCCACATTATTTTGTTTAGTACTACCTGGCATAGTAAACTGAGCTACTATTTCACAGTCCTCCAAGTATTTGGCAAAAGGACCTTTTACCTATTTTGTAATATTGTATTTACCATAATACTCTCCACCTTAATCAGATTTAATAATTTTGATAACTTTTTCCAGTTGTTTCTCAACTTCAGTCTTAAAAATCTTAAATTTATCAAAAGATTTAGACTTTTTTTTAATTAAGTATAAATATCCATATCAGGAAAAATTATCAATAAATGTTATAAAATACTTGTTATTGCATATTGTAGGTGAATAAGGTCTGGATATATCTGTATGGATTTTCTCTAAAAGATCTAAACTCTGAATAGATCTTTTTTTCTTAATCTTAGTTAGTTTGCCCCTAGAACAATCAACACATGTTTCTAGGTCACTGAAGTTAAGGGCAAGCTGGATATCATGCTTGATTAGCTTTTCTACCCTTTTCTTAGAAATGTGGCAAGCCTTTCATGCCACAATATGGAAAACTTATCTTTATTAGGGGTCTTTTGGTAACATGTTCAACAATACAGGATGTAGAATAAATTTCATTTGAACTCAAACACACTTGATACATACCATATAACAAAAAACAACGATCAACTGCTTTTGAATCAAAAGTTATATTTACAATCACACCTTTAAATACAAAATCATAGCCTATTTTGTACAATTCAAATATTGATATCAAGTTCCGCCTAAATGACAGTATGTACAAAATATTTTTAAAAAAGAGTTCAAAACCAGTGTCTAGATTCAAACAGACACTGCCAATTGTTGCCAACCATGAGCATTGACTCTTATTTATTTGATTTCCTCTTATTTATGAACCAATACAATGTGAAAGAAACATGTTTAATTGCCCCACTATCAAGCCACCAAGAACCAGATATGGCGTCAACAAAATTGGATTCACAAACAATAAGACCAAAAGAGTTAACTGCAAGCTCACGATTTTCTAACCAAACTTTGTATTTCAGACAATCCTACTTTTTATAACCTTTCTTTTTACAAAAGAAATATTTAAGTTCCTTTTTCATAAAAACTTTATTAACACCCACAGCACTATGACGGGCAGACTCTTTATAAAAAACAAGAGTATCAAGTTTAGCTTTCTTACCTTTTCTTTTGCTTTTCCACTGAGGACCTGATACAAGAATTACATTACTAACCTGACCCGTTTTTAGCTTCTCTTTCTCAGCTACACATATGGCAATGAAAACATTAACTATCCATGGATCCTCTATTGAGTTGTATGCTGTAATAAGCGTCTCAAACTCTAGTGGTAGAATATTGAGAGCTTGATGTACGATACAAGCATCAGGGAGAATTATGTCAAGGTTCTATAGTTTATTCTGTACGTGGACTATGGTGAGAATGTATTCCCTGACACTTTCTACTCTGTTATACTTCATGGAGTATAGCTGCTTCAAAAAGGTACCAATCTCAGGATTGATGGATATCTGATAATGCTGAGACACCGCAGTCAAAAACTCTTTTACTATATGAGTCTTTGGCAAATTGCTTAATAGGTGCTCTAGAATTGACCTTTTTATGGTTAAATAACATATGTAGTTCATTTTGTACCATGTTGAATACAACTCTTTTTCAACAGCTGAACTCTCAGCAATCAGATCAGCTAGCTTGAGAGTAGTCATGACAATGTCAATATCTACCAACTCCATAGCTAATTCCACATTTCGCTTCCACGTCTTATTATTAGAGCCAGTCAGCATTTTAATAGTCACTATATTAATGTTAACTGATAAGGTGACTGAAAAAATCAATAATGTAGCACTTTAGTACAATACAATAATAATAATCAAAGCCATAGAAAAGTATTAATCCAAGAATTTCAGCGCATCATTATATAAATACCTTTGGGCAGAATATATAACATGCAATAGAAAATTCTTAATATAAGCACGATCTAGAAATTTACAAAATACTTGCAAATTTAATACATTTTGGTGTATAAACCACTCGTACCAACTTATTCTCAATCGTATGTCTTATATATTTCATCTCCAAATTTAATTTACAATAAACACTTTTTGGTTGAATAATTATAAATTAAATCTAAGACATTCCTAAAACGTATAAGACCGAATATTTCTTAAAATCTCAGCTAAAAAGGTCGTTTTGTGATCTTAAAAAAAATTCTTATACTAGGATACACCTTATTTATTGTCTTGAAAATAATTTAATAACATAATTTTCATTCCTTATAGATGTGAGGATAAGTGTTATGAAACATTATGTTTACAATAATTTAATTAGTTACATTGTTAATTTTAATTGAGAAAAATAAATTTTCAAATATGACAATTTTATGTCTATGCATAAATTAAATATTATGAGATAAAAATAATTTATCACTTCAAATGTCACAATTTTTTTCAAATATGGCTTTTAAAAATTAATTTAGAATTTTCTAAATTAATTCAGGTCAAAACCGAGCGAAAGAAGACATCTAGGAGTGAAAAATAACTATATAAAGACTTAATTGAAAAATTCAGAAACTGTAAGGGCAAAATAGAAAAAATTGGAAAGTAGCAGCTGCATGTATGTGTGGCACACGCTCCCATGCACGTATCTAGCACGTGTACCGCACACGCTAGAGGCAGGCCTTTGCCGCTTAGGTGCACTCTCTCTGGCACGTGTGCTACACGCGCGAGCTCATCTTCTTCCCCAACTCCGTTTTCTGCAATTTTTTAGTGAAATTTTTTTCTCAGAAACATTCGTCAAATCTCATTTTCACTCCAAACTTCAATTAAAATTAAGTTTTTTTCCTTAACTCAACAAGAGAAACACGAAAATGACTCAAAAAATATGTGATTTGACTCTAATACCACTTGATAGATTATCAATTTAGCCAAATTTATTTCTAAGATCTAAAACATGTAATTTAGAGCACAAAACAAGTTTAATCGAGATAAATGACGTAGAAAAAAATCTGATTTCACCAATTCCATCGTATTAAGAACGATCTAAATGAGTTTGTACTAAGAACTTCTCTCATTTCCTGACTCAGAATGATGAAATTCTTGACCTTTTTTTTCATTTATTTCTATTCAACTTTATATATAGGGGTGATAGTCAATAATAAGAGAGATTTAGCCTAGTTAATATAGTAATCATAGATCATCAATTACACTCATATTATTATCTAACCTACATTAATTATCCACTCTAAATTAATTAATAAAATCTTGCCTAAATAAATGATCATATTCTTAAAATCATTTATTTTGTAGTATATTTTTATTTCTCAATTGATGAGCTCACAACCATAATTAGATATAAAATATATCTAACAGAATAATCCTACATTAAAATTGTCTTTAAGGCTATGTCTAATGAATTTTATAAATTTGAATTAAAATAATTCTATAAAATCTTTTTTTTTATTTGGAATAAAAGAAATTCTAACAATTTAGTTTAATTAATGTCTTCTTTTTAACATTTCGCACAATTTTTTTCTTGTTTACTAGGATGGAGTAAAAAAAACAAATATAACTTGTGTTTTAAATTTTAAATTTTTTTCTTTAGAAAGACGTGAACTAAAGCTCACAAAACAAACTAGTGAGAATAAGCAAGACCCACTAAATCACGTTAAAGCCAGTCGTGGATTCTTGGAGGAAGATCAACAAAAATGCAAGTGCCAACAAAATAACTAGAAGCAAGGTGGGACAAGTAGTCAGCGGCAAAATTAGCCTCTCGATGCACATGATGGAATTCTACCAATTCTAGTAAAACATAGAATAACCAAAGATCATTTCTTTTTCTGTTTGCGAAGTGGGGACGAGAAAGAAGAATGTGCTGCCTGGCAGCTCCCCGTCACAAAAAAAAAAAGAAAAAAGAAAAAAGGGCATGACCATTTGGTTCAATATAAAACCAACTTCGAGTTTGAAAAATCAAGTCTATAAATCAAAATTTACATTAAGAAAAAATATTCTGCTTCTGTAGAGAGTATGGCTTTGCTATTAATGAATTCCAGCTCTCTTGAATATTGAATGCATTTAATCAACATCTAACAACTACATTCTGTTGTGAATGTTTGTACATTTTCCGACGTGAAAAGGATGAATTGGTGCACCACCGGCTTCAGAAACGAATCACCCAGGTAGCGCTCCAAGGATATACACAAGATACACCCAATCACCGTAGACAAGCAGAAAATAATTTCATACTTGAATTTCATTTTTTTCCCCTTTTTACCCTTTGGTAATTTACTTAAGCTGCAAGAACTAATACTTTAACTGTACCCTGACTATTCGCAGTTAGCATTGTAGGACTATCACTTTTCCAGCATACTGCACTAATGAAGTAAGATCCGGCATCTTCATCAGTATCTTCTGTTTCAGGTGAACCAAATCTATGCCATGTAACAGGTCTCGAAATTTCCTGTGAAGTAAAATTCCAATGCTTAATTTGATTGAACTTGTGAAAAGAAACGAAAAATAGTGTATAGAGATAAATGTTCAATGCATGGCTAACCTTGTGGTAGACAAAAACTTCGTTTGTTTCGCTGCCACATGCTATGTATTCACGGTTTACCGAGAGACCCACAAAATTTTTCTCATTTGTGTGGCCCCTGAAGGTACGAACCTGTAGACATTGCAAAAGTGAGTGAACATGACTATCAACTTCTTCAAAATGGGTGGTTCTGATAGCGAATGAAAATTTCAGAAATTTTACGTCCAGTTTTTTGCTTGAACAATGGGATTATTTACACTAAATGGATCTTATTTTTTCATCTGCTATTCGACAAATTTGACACCAAAATACTGTCTTTCAATGTTATTCAATTATGTGAAAACTACAAGAATGTACAATGCTGGTCTTCTGGGGTGCTAAAGCATAATATTAATCAGAAAACAAAAAATATATTTAAGTGTGTGCATTCAATTTATTCCACGAACATATTACTTACAGGCAGATTTTCCTTCACATCCCATAGTCGTAACGTGCTGTCTGTAGATGCCGAAGCAAGCTCATTGTTAGACAAGAATTTCACATACGAAACAGCTTTTCTGTGCCCACTGAACACATGCAGTGGATGGTTGACGTTTCTTAAGTCATAATAGTGAATATGGTGGTCTGCTGAACCAACCTGCAGAATGATCACAAGAACAACTACTTTTAAGGCTACATATGCTAAATCAAATGCATTGGATCATGTCATATGTTAAAAATTGATTCACTATGCTAATGAAATTTGCAACTGACCAAAATAACCTTTCCAGTAAATATGACACCACTCGTGTTCTTTTTGTTTAGGTTTAAGCCAATGCGTACCCAATCCATCCCACTCCTTTTCCATTTGTACTCAGGCCCAGGGAATTTTAAGCTATGCATTCCCAGACACCAAAGTAAACCCAAATGTAAATGTCAAATAGCAAACATCTTTGCTTCCATGCTGACACATGTTTGGAGAATCAGACCAAAGTCTTGATTTCTCAGGCATAGTGCGTTAGTTAATCATTTCTAAGTAATAGCAGATAAAGAATCAAGCTGGTTTAACATGAGGCACCAAACAAGTTAAGTGTCATACATTATATCTATATGAACAAATTAGAGGAGCATACCGCAACGTAATTGCTAGATCCAGGATTATACTTGACGCAACAAATATTTGCTTTCATGTCAATGTTGAGGACACTAGCTTCCTGATTTGTGCACCAAACTTTGACCTGATTATTTCAATAACGCAAAGACAAAAATACAGTTATTTAAGAGTGAATTGCTCCACACACTGAAAAGAAAAACATGCCAGATGCCACACAATTGTTTCTCTTCCTTTTCCCACCCTCTCTATCTCTGAACCCCCAACCCTCTTCCTGAAGTGAAACTCCAAAAGCGTAGGCCAACCTCAATTGAAAACCACAAGAGAATTTAGCAATATAGAGTGGGAAAAAAAAAAGCCCATAAGATGCTTTCACTTTGCTTTGTTCTTTTAATATGAATCAGGTCGAACATATGAATACTTGGGTGCAAAAGAAAAGACTTGGTCAAGGATAACAACAGTTTTATCATACCTTACAATCATCACTACCAGATACAAGCATTGATGGTTCTGTGCGAGAAAAATCGACACTCCATGCACGTTTTTCATGCTCTTCGTATTCCATCACACTCTGCAATAGGTTTATGGATAATAGTGGCACAAACTGTTATAAAATATTCAAGAGATATAGAATTGATTTTCACTCGATACAACATATTGGAAAAATTATGCATATAATTACCTGCCTAGTTGTCACATCCCAAACAGTTACTATTCCTTCATAATCACTACTAGCTATCTGATTCTTAGCAAACTTGTTCCAACTCAAACAGCTAAGTTTAGAACGTGTTGACATCTCCACAACAGGGCAGTGCACATCTGCAGGATCATTCAGAACCTGGCAAGAAATAGCATAGGCAAAGATGAAGAGTAGAAAAGCATCATATTTGGACCAGAAAATTTGTTTGTGCAACAAATCCAATGAGCAAGACAAATGTCATTATATTCTCTTTTCAGTACATATGCAGACACTAAATATGCTTTGCAGCAAATTGAATCACCCTTTTATAAGTGTACTACATTTTTATTAACGCGCCTTGCATGTGATTGTTAAATATTTGACTCGTTATTAATCCCCATTTGATTTTTATATATTTTTTTTTGTTTTTCTATTAATTTGTTTCATTTTATTTTGGTATTTTATTCATAGTGAGTTATAGGAGCGTATTCCATCAAATTACTAATTTGTCCATTATTAAAAGATATAAAATCGAGGTAATAAACACTTTACAGTCATTTTGTGTATCCCCTCTATTTCCAATCATCCACGAGCAATACACGTAATTATTAATAATTGGATTCATCATTATTAAATAAATAATAGTAGTAATATTATCAAGCAAATTAATTTTAATTACTTTTAATTATCATGTAATTATGTCACATTTAATTTAAATACTAATAGTTGTTAATTATATTAGATTCTTATATCATACTATATATATATAAAAAAACTACGTTAAATTATTTGACTCATTAATTATCTTGCCTATTATGGTTTTTAATTTATTTACTATATACAATTTATCTTGTCCATTATATTTTTTTATTGTACCTTCCTAATACTTTTTTATTGAATTATTTTTTCTCTTCTTTTTAATATTAGTTATCTGTTTTTCATATATAAAACATAGTTAACCAGTTCTAATAGAATTGGACTTCTAATTAATAATTTATTAATACTATTCACTAATAAATTAAATTATTAAATTACAAAATTAACCCAATTAACTAATATAATTAATTATTAATTATAAATTAAATAAATAATTAATTTATGAGTTATTTTTTTAATTATTAATTTTAAATAAATTTAATTAATTTTTTATGAAATACTTAATATTTAATTCATAATATTTTGTTTCAAACTCTTAATTAATAATATTTAAGAGAGACATTTAAACAATTTTTCAATAAGTTTTTAATATGAAATATTTAACCACTAATCTAACTTAGATTATTTAACTAAATTTATGATGATTATAATACTTGTTATCTAAGCATTTATGATGATTATTTAACTAAACTTTGAATTTAACGACTAAAGGGAAATAGTAATATATATATATATACAGTCCTAATAAAATTGGATTTCTAATTAATAAATTATTAATATTATTCACTAATAAATTAAATTATTAAATTAACCTAATTAACTAATACAATCTGCTAGACTTTTTGATAAATTTGTCTGCTCCCTATTCCTACATTTATATATAGTATGGTACAAACATATCAAATGGAAGGAGACAGTTCTCATTGTTTACAGTTAATTCTTTTTCAAGGTTAGAGAAGTGGTTTAGTTAGTTATAAATATATCACAAATACTCCCTAGAATCTAAAAGAATTTTGAGAAATTGGCAAGAAGGAGAATGTTACCAATTCAGTGATTCTGCTTACCATATTCATGATTTCATTAGTGGATGGGGAAAAAAAAAAAAGAAAAAAAAAGTTGAAAAGTTAATGATCCAACAGTTGGATCTCTAATAAATTTATATCCAGCCAATACGAAGGAAATTCAGAATTTTGATTGCTTAAAAATTTTAGCCAATCCTAAAAGTTTTACTACTTTATACACCAACCCTGCAAATTTGTTCCAATTTTAACAATTAGCTCAACTGCTAGAAAGGGGCATGTTAAATTTTTACACTTGCGAGATTCAGAATGGGTTAAGATATTAAATAATGAATAAATTATGGATTGTCAAAATGTAAGTTAATATTGGCGAAATTAGTGTCTTCAAAAGCTAGCATATGAATTGATTGATAAAATGATATGCAACAAAAATGTATGGATCATTTTTGTCAAATGCTCTATGCATTTCATGTATCAATTGTTAGTTGTTACTAGTGCAACAGAAAGAGAACGTCAAAAAGGGGCCAGAAATCAAGAATTTACCACGGAAAAGTCGAACACTTTGATTCTCCTTGAAACTCCGGCAGTAGCAAAAAGTTCATCATCACGGTCAAATTCAATGCTGCAATTCAACATTTTCAGTAGATGAGTTTGAGCAGATTTAACTGTTATAGAGAGACAAGCAACAGGCACAAAAACCACCACTGCGGAATATACTTAGTATTGGTATTACTCTTATATTTTACAGTTACTGAGATTAATACCTTCATTTTAAAATGAAGCAAATATTCTTATCCAAAATTTACCCAAAAAATAATGTGAAAAACAGTTGACTAACCTTGACACTATATTGGCTGAGTGGAATATATCCCCATGCCTAAGTTCAGCAATGACCCTTAACCGACTGGTTCAGAAAAATAAAAGGGAATTTTGACATAAATGCAAGTTATAAAAATAAAATGTGCCAACTAAAAATGTCAGAAAGCACAATGCATTATGCTGATATACATACCTGTATTGAGTAAATGTACTCAGCACAGATTGAAAATCTGCCAGGCCTGAGCTATAGCCTTCTCTATGTATGATATTTTTATCCCTTTCTTGATGGTTATGTGGTTGGTTTGCCATCTGACGACGCTTTTGCAGGTAACACTCTTGTAGATCATTGAACTGCAGTCACAAGAAAGATGAGAATCAACATACATCAACCAAGAAAATATAAAGGATCCAACTCATCATCATATAACTTTAGAAATATTCAAAATATGCCTAGGCAGCATATGATCAATATGGCTACAAGAAACCCAAACGATATGGGAACTTTCTAATAATAAATACTGAGAATGGTTCCTTGATGTGACTCCTGAAATTTGTATCACCAACAGAAAAGTACACATAACCAAACCCAGGCAGACCCATGCACTTCAGAGTTGGCCAAAATGCTGTTGGTATTCATTTCAAATGAAGTTGGTCAATTGGCTTTAGCCCACCCACTCCATAACCCCCCAATACCCTTCTTCAAATACCCGCTGAACTGAAACTTAAATTTCTCAGTTTGGTATTAATCAAGATTGGACTGAAAATGAAAATTTGCAGAATTACTAACCTGTGCAAGGACCCGCTTTTTCCTTACTACAGATAGTCCTGACTGACTATATTGTGAATCAGACCCACTCAAAGGATCCCTTCTCTGAAGCCCATAGGAGCTTACTTGAGCCTTTCCATCCATTTTCCTGGTTGAAAAATTCCCTGAAGTCATCCCTCTTGCATTAAGGGAATTGCTGATCACACCACTACTGCTCTTCTCTGTTGTCGGAGGCCATGGTTTTCTTCCATTAGGATCATCTTCCAGCATAGTCAATTTCAAAGAGTATCTGTCCCTAGCACGATATAACTCAATTCTATGTCTCTCCACTGCTTCTATATCCTCTTTAATATACCGAAGATCAGTCCGCACCTACAAAAAGGAATGTGATATCCATCAATTTACCAATTAATGTACCCATTGTAACTAATATTGCAATCAACAACCATGCCAAAGACAATCAGATCAACAGCACAGAAATGAAAAAGCAAGACTCAGAAGTTATTATTTTTCAGTAGTCAGATTCAGACTGGAAGATTTAATGGACAAACACTAAATATTCTTTAAGAAGAGTAATGGAAGAATTCATTCATATGCATAACAACTTACCTCATTCAATTCATCAACTTTTTGCTTTCTTAAGTACTGCAAAAAGTCTAGCAATATTTGCATATTTCTCTCAGCTTCTTCCTGTTCCATTTTTCTCTTCTTCTCCGCAAGCTGGGACATGAGGGCATCCAGTTCCTTAATTGAAATTTCACAACCCTGACTACAGATCACAAGAATGTGTCATACTAAAAGTATTAACAGATAAATCAATCTATTGTACAGCAAAGCACTAGCTTCATTTACACAATATGTTGAGAAATATGCTTGGAACTAAAGACAGGAGGACAAACAATAAGAGAATTTATATGGTTATTTTGAATTTATAATGAATAATTCCAAATTCAAATGATCATAAGCTTCTCATTAAAATTTCACTTTCAAGTCATAAATCAAAGAATCATCTATAAGCATTAAATTCAAAGGTCTATGTTAAACAGAATTACAGAACTACATTCTCTTAGTCCCCTCTACTATAAGCAACTAAAAAAGACAATTTCAAAAAAATTTACAGGTCGATATAAAATACAAGTTTTTGAAAATTAGGTTGCTGCTACAGAAACCAAAATCATGCATATGTAAATTGCTAGAAATAATGAAGTCATTAAAAATGCAACAACTGACCTGTTGTAATGCTTGTTGAAATTGCTCAACTGGAGACGCATTTTTTGATATTTGACGAGCAGAAGCCTTCTTCAATAGCTACAAATGTGGCACAGACAAACCGTATAACAATAAGCTGCATTTCCAAGTAAATGAATTCAAAATACAATTGATGCATCAATCAGATTATCATATTCTACGGTCAATTTTATCAAACTAATTTCCGCTAAAGTGAGTCTGCATATCAGACGGAGAACTAATTCCTAAAACTAAACTCTAGAGTTCGATGAAGAATGAGAAAATGAAACCGGAATAGAAATTTTTATCAAAACAAAAAAAAAATAAAAGGAAAACGAACAAACCTTCTGCAGCAAGAAATTAGGGAAGAGCTGGTTGCTGGTGATGTAATGAGCGCAGCAAGGGCAATCGTTTTTGTTATGAAGGTGAGTAATAATGCACATGTAACAAAAGCTATGGCCACAAGAAGTAAGAAACGCGTCTTTAATAATTTGCATGCAAATCGGGCAAAGGAAATCCTTGTCCAACTCTGATAATCCAGATTCCTCCTCCTCCGGTTGAGAGGTAGGCTCAGCAAAAGCAGCGACGGCGGTGGAGGAGGAAGATCGTTTGAGCTCCGAGTTGACTGCGGGGACAACTGCCCCCGTTGAGAACTCTTCCATTAGTGTATTTATTCAATCTGTTGCCTAATTCGGCTGGGTTTGGATTTGGGTTTGTGTTTGTTCTGCAAAAGCGCATTCAGAGCGATGGGAGAGAGAGAGAATAGCAGAACGGAGTGGGGTCCATAGTATTGTTTATGAGGGGGAGAATAGCCCACGTTTATGTTGCTCTTTTTGCCCACTGGAAACCAATCCTTCGGTTTTGAGGATAGTTTTTATCTTTCGTTTTCTACATTTTTAATTATACCAGTTTTTTATTAAACGTTCCTGATTACTGGATATCCAATTTATCATTAATTATTATTTAATTTTTATATAATTATTTAATTTTTTATTAATTAATTTTATTCTATTATAATATTTTATTTATAATAAATTATATTAATATATATTTATTTCAAATTAATAATTGAATAGATAAATAATAATAATTTTATCTAACAAATTAATTTTAGTTACTTTTTATTACAACGTAATTAAGTCACATTTATAATGTATTTTTTTATTATAACATTTTAATATTTTTTTATTAATTATTTTTTTATTTTAATATTAATTATTTATTTTTTATATATATAAAATATAATTATTTGAACGAACTTCTAATTCTATTTTTTAATAAATTAAATCATTAAATAATAAAATTAACTCAATTAACTTGTAAGAAGAATTCCAAATTCAGACTATCTTCATGTCTACTGTTCACCTTTTCCACTATGCCTTTGGCATCCATTTCATCAATAATGTTCGAGAGACAGTAGAGGCGAATCCAACTGAGGACTTCTTTAAGGTAAAAAGCCTCTACAACACAGGTTGAGGAGGTGACATTGAAACCCTACGTTTGTCTTCACGTAGTGCCACTAATGAACTGGTGGCGATCTGTTGTAGGGAATATCTAGAGTTTTGTAATGAAAAATACTCAAGTGTATCAGCCTCTAGTTAATATAAAAGTTAATCAGACTATGTCATATAATATGATAAAGAAGCATTTATAAAAAAACAATTATAATTTGTGGAAAAATAAGAATATGTATTCACATAGATACACCAACAACAGCACCCTGATGAGAAATTTATCTTCTTATAACTTGTCGATACAATTCAATGTATTATGAATGGTAATGGAGTGGATCATTTGATGGTATGCCTATAATATATTCAGCTCTATTATTCTATAATTGAATCCATATTGAATGTTCTTCAACCCAATTTGTACCAGTATTGCTCTATAAAGCTATTGAGTGAAGATGTTCAGTCTACTGTGGTAGGCGAGAGATTGGCTGCTGTAGGCCAAACTGTTTGAAAACTCGATTAGGCTGGTGCCACTCTACTATATGCATGCATATTAAAGGCACCACTGTCTTCTATATGTCGCGACCTCTCAAGCAATCGGCGAGTAAAGATTAAATAATATATGTAGTATATGTCTCTCATATAATCTATTTAGTAAAATATAAGATGTTAAACACTATCAATTTCTATAAAAAAAATTAGAAAATTATTTAGGGGCAATATAACACACCTCATCGGAGCAACATATATCAAGTCTGTATCGGATCTAAGCCAGCTCATGTGAATATGTGTCGTGTACTATCCGCTGACCGATCCATTTATATTAATTAATAATTCTTAGTCGTTGTGATTTTTAATTAATAATTCTAATAATACACTGAATAATATTAATAATTAAGAAGTCATATACTTTCGACCTAATAGTGCATCTTCCGGTATTTCATTAACTCTCATTGTTGGAGCCAAAAATAGAAATCTTTTTCATGCCCAAAGCTGTAAAATAAATAATGCATCTGCAATTTGGGACACATGAGGAAATCTGCATGCTATGCACAATTCTCGATATAAAAAACTTAATGTGGTAGCTCCCCAACTATACTGGTTGATGGTTGCAAAGTCCTCTAAAAATGAAAGATATATCAAAGACACACGTCCAGTGCCTTTGCCACATAATAAGGATCCATTGATGATACTCATAATATGTGCATGAGCATGAGATATAATAGTGTTTATATCAGCTCTATTAGGTAATATTGCAAATTGATCTTCCAGTCATTCTAATTTTATTTGAGAACCTCTAATTGCATCCGGTGGGGGTCTAATTTCCAGTAAACGTTCACATAAAGATGGCCAATCACCATTGGTCTGTCCAATAACTGGAAGACCATCAATAGATAGACCAATCAAAATAGCTATATCCTGAAGTGTAATTGTACATTCTCCTTCAAGCATATGAAATGTATGTGTTCTGATCTCTATCTCTCAACTAGTGTAGTATTTAAATGTCAATCAAATTGAAAAAAAGGTATCTGTACTAAGCCGTAAAATTAAGTATGCCTCAGCAGCTATTTAATTTGGTTATCTACCTGAGTATCATTACCTATTGTATGTATAGCTCTATTACTACGTCTGTAGTAGAGCACCTCATTTTCTATCTGAAAAAAATATGCAAATGATATGTGTCATTATACGTTTTACGATGTCATAAATGATATTTGAATGAAATTATTGTTATTTTTATTATTTCATTATTTCAAATTGCTTGAGATCTGTGTTGAGATTGTAAATATAACAACGAACCATCGTATGATCTGGGATGTATGTAATCTCATGGGTGAAATGTCATATCTGCGTGAGATTGAATAATATAAGATAAAAATATCATATATTAATAATAATAAAACTTTTGAAGTAATAATTCATTTAATAATGTAATTATACATTTAATGAAAAAGTAATTAATAACTAATATAATTACATTCAAAATAAATTATAAAATTTTTAAGCTACAAGTACATGGTAAAAATACATTTTAAATCTAATTTCTTAGACACGTCATTGCATTATGACCCGTTTGACCACATTTACAACAAAATGACACATGTTGATCCTCATGTGTTGTCTAGTCCATCTCATTTTTACTCCGAGATGCTTTTAGTCTTTCCTTTTTATACTTCCATCCAGGATTTGGAATAACAAGTAGTTCATCTGATGATGTCCAGTAATCCTTGCGATCGAGGGGTTCAAAAAGGGTTTACCATACTTTTATTGTCTCGGACATTGTATGAAATGACGAAGTATAAGAAGTGTGATTCATCCGATATTTCATACAAGCTGTAATGGCGTGAGAACATGAGATCTTGCTTTATTGAAATTTTCCACATATACATATTTGTTGTGTCATTTTGATTGTTTGACTGTGACCACATTTTCTCCTTTCATTGTTATATGCTGTTTTGCTTACAAACCCATTATTTTCTCTGTCATATGAATTGACTTTTATGACCATGAGTTTTTTGCACTCGATGCTTCAATATCTTTATATATTTAGAAGTGAATTGATAATTACTAGCAAGTGTTTGTGAATATCTAACATAATGTTCATCGAACAAGTCAACAAGCTTGTCAAATAGCATATGCATCATTGTGGTGACATGTACAGACCTAATTTTTTTCAACATTGCATTAGTGGACTTGAAATAATTTGTGATCATCACACCATGACGATATCCAGCATCATATGCTAATGCTCATTTGAGTCGAGAGATTTTTTCCAACCAAGCAAGTGAATCAAGGTCTCTCACTTCAATTTTCTTCTTTAACTTCTTGAATTTTCGCTTTGGTGCAAGTTGCCTATGAATGGCAAATTAATTTTTTTAGTCTTCAAAATATTCAGATATCACAATATTAGTTAGTAATGATAAAAATCATCTATGCATTAAATACATACCAACTTTCTCAACCGATTTTTTCATACTCTGATTTTTGAATTTAATATTGTAGTTGCTAGCAATATGGTGAATATAATATTTGTGAGGATTTTGACACTATAAATCATGACTCATTGCATGCTTGATTCCTATGTAGCGATCAGAAATAATGTACACATCATTACGACCATCACAAATAATGTAGCGTAATAGATTCATGAAATATTTTTAGTTCTCCTTATTTTTATTTTCAACAAGAGCAAATGCAACAAGTAATATTTTATTATTATCATCTACAACTTGAGCTATTAGGAGAACACTTTTATACTTTTTATATAAAAATATTCCATCAACATATAAAACTGGTTTGCAATATTTAAAACCTTCAATGCATGGCTTATGTGCCCAAAAAATTCGTTTAAATCTACGAACGTTTTCAATAAGACAACCATTGACTATGTGTGCCTCACCTTTTACATTCCAAAAAGAACATTTATTTCTAATGCATGCATTATGAAGGAAATCATATAAGTGTAAATAGAAATCATCTCAATCTCTAAACAATTGTCTAATAGCTCTCTGTTTTGCATACCAAACTTTTTTGTATGAAGGAGTAATATTAAATTTATCCCTCATATCCTCAATAAGTACCTTCATCATGATATTAGGTTACTCCCACAATATGCTCTTAACATATCCTGATATCAATTATAAGTCAAAATTCTTATAATCATGTGATTTTCCTTGAGCACTACAAGTATGTGGACCATTATATCGAGTTATCTCTCAAAAACCAGTTTTTTTCTTAAGCGTAGCGTGCAATCTCCAATTACAGCTTTTACCAATATTGCAAACAATAGCGATTTGTATTTAGTCTTGTTTCAAAACTTTTAAATTGTTGTTTCACTCTTATTGAGTACACTTTGGTCGTTGCTTTAACATTATCTCTTGAATCAAAAGACATTCTTACCCAAAACTCATTTGATGAATCCCAAATTATGTCTTCTTCTGATACATTTATATTCATTTCCATTTGTTCAATGTCACGACTATTCAAGTGTGTCCAATGATTTCTATCAGCTATATATTCAGATTTATATTCACTTTCAATTAATTGATCATATTCATTTTTATTCTCATCATAATAGTTTTCTTCATCATCTTCATTAATATCATTGTTGTTCTCCTCATTTTCAGTGTCATCAATATCATCGTCCTCCTCTTCATCATTATAATTCTCAGAGTTATTTACATTCATATCATATTCTTGATAACTTGACCCACTTATCTAAAAAAATATTAGATTTGAAGATTCACATCCCCCAACATTATATTATTCAATAGACTTATCACATGAGTAATCAACAAAAAGTTCAATGAATTGCAAATTAAGAAATTGGCTAACAATTTGATGTATCAATATAACTTTATTTTCACCCCATATTTGTATAAGTGAAAAAATATATATTTCCTTCGTGGAGCTCTATACAAAATCTTGTTGTTAACTGCATTACTATCAATTTCTAAAATTGTTTTGATATTATATAACAAAACTTTTATGCATAATTTTTCATCCAGAGAAACAGTTTTTGTATATCTATTAATTAAAGTAGAGCCAAATTGAGTCTTAATTATCTCGCCACTCCAATAAATAGTCATAAACTGTATTGAAGGCATTACACTGTTTTTCATTGTTTAAATAGTTGATTTCAACATATGAATATCGATTACACAGTAGTAATAATAATAATAATAATAATAATAATAATAATAATAATAATAATAATAATTTTATTATTATTATTATTATTATTATTATTATTACTACTACTACACACATGACATATTACTATTTGTTTTATTATTTGTTATACTTAATATTTAGCTTATCAATTTCAATTAAATATCTATAAATAATTTTTCTTCAACACTCGTAATGCAAATATATAAATTTTCTAAATAAATTAATTAATTGTATAATGTGTATTAGTGTTTACTTCATTGACTTATCCAGCAATATATTTATTGTTGTTCATTACATATGAAATATGAAATGAAAATTTTTATTATTAATGAATATTCATTAAATTTTTTCTTATTATCGTACTACTTAAGATATTTAGTATAAGGTGCATTATTCACCTTGGTTAAATTTTTTAATAATTTATATTTTTACTACAATCAATAAAAATTTACACACAAAAATTTTACAACATTATCTACTAATATTACATCATTTTTATTCATAATTTTACAATATTATTTATGCACATAAATAAAATAATTACCACAACTATTTGTACATGATATATTATTATTATCAAATTTATTTTATTCAAACTAAATAAAATAACTTAAATATATTACAATAAATTATATATTTAATCATCACATCAATATATTACTTTATAAAGTTATTATATAACAAAAAATAATAAACTCATGTTATTTTAAAATATGCAATTAATATTATTAATCTTTACTAATAAAATTATTTTATATCTTAAACACTTATCCACCAATTACTTAAACAATTATCCAACAATCACCGAAAAACTTACAAATATTAATATGATATAAAACAAAAATAATTATTTTTCATAATGTATAATAGATTTTTATTATAAATATCATTATCATTATTATTACATAGCTATTATTACTCTAATTTTTAATAATATTTTCACTAAATAAGTTTATCAATCTATTAAAATTTATCTACTTATACTACATCGCTTTTATTCGTAATTTTACAACATTAATTATACACATAAATTACTTAAAATATTATGTATATATTTTTTTCAAAATTTATCTACATCTTTTTTTTTCAAAATTTATTTTTTCCAAAAATATAATTTACATAAATTTATCTATATATTACCACAGTTTAGCAATATATAAAATTTTTTTTTCTACGATCTTCAAGTTGGCTGCCCAATCTAAAGCACCAAATTTTTTACAACGCATGCAAAAGATAAAATTCAAATATATCATTATAAGAAACAATAATACACATTGTTTAACCAAAATATAGTACTGGTTATTTTCCTTTCAAAATTTTTTTAATATTTTTTAATATTTTTAAGTTCTACAAAATTAATTACTTATTATTTTTTAATATTTTAGCTTCACTAATACTACCTCATTTTAAAAATAAATAATAAGTTTTAGATAATAAAATCTATTAATGAGATTTAAAAAATTTCAACAAAAAACCTTAATCCAAATTCATCACCAAAATAAAAAAAATTACAAACCTTATCAGAGTTTTGCAATGACTGATTTGTGCCTTCGTGCAAAAAACAAAGAAAATTTGAATGAGCAATGGAGGAAAGAAAGAAATAAATAAAATTTCTCGGCAAAAACTTGAAGAGACTGAGAATTTTTCTCACCTATTTATGTTGCATAATCACGGGTCTGTGCAAAAAAAAAAGCTGGAGGGTCTATGTGAAGGGTAGAAAAAAAAGCTGCAGAATTCCTAAATGGTGCAGAAGAGACGTGTGCCAGTTGAACTGGTGCACGCAGCGGTGGCGCACCAACTAGCCTGCGTACGCTAGCTGGACTGGCACACGCCAGCCACGTGGCGCATGCGCCATTCCAAATGGAGCACCCCCAATATGCTCGCCGTTTGGACTGACACACACCTCATTCTCTCTCCTAAAACTACTATAAATTTGTAAATATTTTTAACTTTACCATAAATCTGTAAATATAATTTTTTAATTACCTCAATTTAAGAAATATCTCATTTATTCCAAACTTCCTTGATTCCAAATTTCCCCAAATTATCATATAACACTTCTCCTAAAAAGTTCAGTCACTTGCCTCAAGCATACAACTGAACTGAGATTAATGGAATATGGGCTGAATCCCAACATGCAATGGCATAAGGGCAGTCTAAGAAGATATGAAGATGTTGCTCCCCAAAATTTCCACAAAAGCTGCATTGATTTTCAACTTGCATGCCTTTGGCAAACAGTCTGTCTCTGGTAGGGAGAAAATAGCTATATGTCCTCTAAATGAAGGATTTAACTTCACGAGGGATATTTAAGGACCAGATTTGGGTCCATTTGTAACTATTCACATGTCGTCTTTCTATGAACGCTTGGTTGACAGCTAACCGGTAATTAATTAGACCTAACACTACACTTCCCATGTTTCTCATAATGCCAAATTAAGCTATCCTTTGCATCTTCACAACCTGCTGGTATCTTCAAAATAGACTCAACATCTCTATTATTGAAGATCTCATGAAGGAGTTCAACATCCCAATGCAAATCATTTAAATTCCAAAGCTCTTTGACATGCACATCTTCCATACCCTCCTTAATGGGTGTAACTGGTTTAAACTTATTGTCATTATCCAGCCAAGGGTCTTGCCAAATGTTCACTTTTGATCCATCACCAAGTCTCCACCTACAACCCTTATTAACCACGGATTTAGCGTTCCAGATACCTCTCTATACCATGCTTAGATTATTGCCAAGTTGAGCTGAGAAAAAGTTCCCTTTTGGAAAGTATTTGGCTTTGATGATATGACTAGTTATTGCATATGGTTTAGTGACTAAATTCCAGGCTTGTTTACCAAAAAGGGCAAGGTTGAGGGATCTTAAGTGTCCAAATCCTAATCCTTTCTACAACAAAGATCATTCCAAATTGTCTAATTAATTCTTTTCTTTCCATTATTACTAGATCCCCACCAAAACTTTCATCATTCTTTACAGCTCCTCATATAAGGAAATAGGAAGGAGAAAGGTGCTTATGTTATAAAATGGAATAGCTTGAGCCACTGATTTTAAAAGCACTTCCCTACCAACCTATGAAAGAGGTTTATTGTGCCAACCATTGAGCTTCTTCCATAATCTATCTTAGAGAAAACTGAAAATAGCTTTCTTGTTTCTACCAATAAGTGAAGGAAGACCTAAGTGTCTTTCTGTATTTAACTGACTCTGAACACCCAATTAATATTCATGATATTAACACTAGCGAACTAATTTATAGTACAAAAGTTATTAAAAAATACATACCATAGAAAACGAATAATGTTTTTTCTTTTCCTTTTTCTCACTTATAACAAATCAATAATGTTTTCTTTGGGCATGTAATTAAAAAATAATAAATTAAATTATTAAATAACAAAATTAATCTAATTAATTAATACAATTATATTAGTTTTTTGGTAAATTTATTTTTCTCTCTATTTCCACTTTTATATATAGTATGATTTATATATGAATGGAAAATTAAAATATTATTTCAACAATTACATGCTTTCCTATTAATAAATTTAATTTGGAAACATAAACCAGCAAAAAAACTTAATTTGGAAACTTTCATACCTCTAAAAGTTTAGATATTATATATAACTAGTAAATTACGCTCACGTTATATTTAGAGAACTAATATAAATAAATAAATAATTTGTAAAATAGTTAAATGTTAGTATAACTAACATAAATATATAATAAAAAAAATTTATACAATATAATAATATTTTTTTTTCATAACATATAAATGTTGTTTAAAATTTTATTAAAAATAAAAGAGATAATTAAATACAAAGAATAATAAGCAATATCTAAATAATCAGCAAACATTTAACAATAATATGTATTTTGATTATTATAACAAAAATTAGAATATTCACTTAATATATTTATTATTGTTGAGATTATAAATGTTATATTTCTATGTAGGTATCATATTCTTATATGACTTTTTTTCATAATTATTAATCTTCAAAAGTTTAATATTTCATTCATTATATAAAAATGATAATTTTTTTATTATTAGTAATTAACAGTAAATTATAATTTTTTGTAATATATTTATTTTTTAAAATTTTGTAATATGTTATGTGTTATTAATGAATATGATTTATTATTTTAATTTTTGATGCGACTCTAGTTTATTGTCCACCAAAGATTTTATCTTATTCTTGCGCGCGAAGCCTATTTCATATTAATATATTATCAATTTTTAATTATTACATTTTGACCTATGAAAAGAATTTTCCTTTGATTGAAACTCTTAAATTGTTTTAGGTTCTAATTTCTTTACTTCAATCTCACTTATGAAGCTTCTTCTTTCTTCACACATGCAAGACCTCCTAGCCCATCCTCAACCTAGCTTAGCCTCAAAATGGTGTATTTAATTATAAAAATTAATTAGTTTAGAGTTTGAAACTAAAAAAATTAAAATTTAAGTACGGATTAAATTGAAAAGAGAAAAGTTGGAAGGGTAAATTGAATATTTAGAAAAAAAAATTAATATAAAAACAATGGTTAATTAACTTAATTAGATTTTAAGCAAACTTAAACACCCTTTGCATGGTTGCCACCCGTCCACCATATAATTCTCTAATAACACTTTAAATTTAACCATAAGGAAGCCATCTTTCATTCTTTCATTTGTCATCTTATTTTATTTACAAAGGGTTAAAATTGTCACGAGCAAAAAAAATAAAGTCAGTCATTGTTTTCGTCTGACCGAATGTTGTCATATTTTCTTCCATTTTTCTGTTCCATTTCTCCTCTCTTCTTCTATTCTTTTCAACTTTAGCCTGAGCTACACTAATTAATTAAACGTCTAAATTAAGTTAGAAAAGAGATTTAAGGAAGAGAGTTTGAAGAATTAAGGAGGTTTAAAATGTGTAATTTGTTGGGAAGTGGTGGCAGGGACAATCAAGATATGCAGAGAGAGTTTGATGATGGCTCGGTCTAGACATGTAGATGGATAGAGAAGTGTTGCATGCGGTAGTAGAAGCGAAGTGGTGGTGAATTATGATAAAGAAGGCCGCGATTTTGAGGAAAGCTTTGAGATTAAGCTTTACTCTGTTGCCATGCCTTTTTAATTTTGGTTTTCCACCTTGATTCACTTTTCTTATATTTCTTCTTATGTCTTATGTTGAATTTGACATTTAATCCTCTCTCTCTGTTTTTCTTGCCTTTCTTTGATGTTGGTGTTAGGATTGATTTGAAAAGAAGACTTGGCTTGGCTAAAACATATAGGTTAATTGTATGAAGTTCAATTTGGCAAAGGGAATTTGTTTGAGACCTAAGCATAAGGAGTAGGAAATAGGATATTGGAGACCTAAACACAGAGACGGGTCTAAAGATGCTGGGCATGGGGCATTGACGTGGAGATGGAGCTGAGTACGGCATTGTTGAGGCACAGGTGATTAGTTGCCATTGTTGAAGGAATGATTGGGGTGGTGTGGGGAAATAACCACAAAACGATGTCGTTTGTTTGAAAGGCTATTGAAAGAGGAAAAAAAAGAGAAGAGTCAATCAATTTAATGGCTGTGGTGTTGATGGACGGTGCAGATCTAACGAGATGACTTATTTATGGAAGTATAGTAAAATTACCATCACCTGCAAGAGAAATATAAAGGGAAAGGTGAAAAATCATGACTTTTGCGATACCAAGTGCGTGGTATTTTTTTTTTGGCGCAAAAAATATGTTGTAATTTGTTTAATTAACAATTTTAAATATATATCTTTAACAGCGTTAAAAAAATTAAAATATTTATAATTTCTGAATTTTATAACTTTAAGTATATGATATTTTTTATATAAAATGAATTCTATAATTTGTGTCGTTAATAATTTCAAGTATGTTTTTCTAACATTCATAAATGAAAAAAATGAGAAAAAAAAAATTTTCAAAGCAACTTAAAATAATTCTAGTGATAAAAAATCAAATAATGAAGTTGCTAATTCTATATTTTAAATTGAGAATAAATGAAATTAATAGCAATTATCCATCAAAAATTTCTTTCTCCTTGTTGAAACTATAAATGAAATTTTTGAGATAACTAACTTTTTTTTTTCTAGCAATACATTTTTCTTAGTAAGTTTAACATGATAATTTAAAATTTTATTTTTAGTAGAATTATATTCATTTAAAAATTTAATTTAGGCTCAGGGACTTTGGTCTATTCCAAAAGCCATACTAATGAGGGAAAGAATCTCAAACCTGTATAAATCACAGATCATCTCCTCAGCTAACCAATGCGTGATCTTGGCACTGAGAGATTTTACTATGCTCCATTTGCTGTACCCTACAGACTAGCCACCAAGGCTCTGATACCATGAAAGCCTATATAAGCTTAGGGACCTTAGTTTACTCTAAAAGTCAGGTTGATGAGACGGATAACTTCAAACTACATAAACCATATACCATTCTCTTAGTTAACCGAAGTTTTTGATTTCTCAAGTTCTTTTCTAACTACTTTTTTAAGTAAATTAATTCTAAAATGATATTTTTCACATTTATGTATAAACTTTTCAATAATATATATCATGTTATCATCTAATTTTTCATCACTTGAATTATTAGAGTTACCTCAAGTTGCTTTTGAAAATTTTACTCTTCTTCTTTTTATGTTTCTGAGAGTTAAAGAAATATACTTAAAATTACTAATAATACAAACTACCGTACCTATTTTGCAAAAAAGAAAAAATACTATATATTTTAAATTACAAAATTCGGGAACCACAAACTTATTTTATGAATTTTTCTTCAAATATTTTTAATATTGTTAAGGGTGTGAAATTAAAGTTGCTAATAACATAAACTATAATATATATTATATAAAAAAAACTTATTTTTTGAATTTCACTAAAAATCATTATACTTTCGATAATTTAGGTAAAATTAATTTTTTAATTTTTTTTCTATAAAAATTATTTATATCAATTTTTTCATTGGATTGCTAATATAAATAATGATGTGATACTGTAATTATTTAAATTTACTGATGCCATATCTATATAAATAATAATATAGTATTATATATGTTAGCATTCTAGTTTCACATCATTGTTCATACCATTAATCCGATAAAGAAATATTGTCCAAAATAATTTTAATAAAAAAAAAAAGAGTGATTTTTATAAAAAATAAAAATAAGAAATTTGGTTTTGCACAAAGTATAATCGGTGAAATTAACCCGCGAAATTCTTTCACTTCTCCGTTCCCTGCCTATTGTCGTTTTCTCGAATTTCCCTCCATT
>CATIWF010061868.1:0-10313 GCA_949630135.1 Balakata baccata
TTTTACCAGAGATATTTATCTCATTATTATCAACACCTTGATAATAAATTCTCTGTAGATAATCAAAGGGCCGTATATTTCATAGTATAATTAACTACTGCATTCATAATATAATCAACAACTTGAATATTTATTTATTATGAATATGAAATATACATGTGTCCATTGTGGTATAATAATTAATACATAAAAAGTTGTGAATGCACTAGGGCATACACACTACTGATAACAGTATTAACTAGTAATAGTATTAAACCCTTTTCAAATTGTAGAATTGACACCAATTAAACATCATTATTTCATGTGATTATTGTTTATGGGATATGCCATTCAATTGAATAACTGATTAACAGTAATCTTCATAGCATTGAGCAACTGAGCATGAAACGACAGTAAATGGCTCACTCTAAAGTGTCATTAAACGGTCATATGTACCGTTTTATTAAATGATGATACTCACCTTTTCATTAAATGATAATATGCACCGTTTTATTAAATGCTTATGTTCACTATTTCATTTAACCCATATACTCACTATTTTTATCAGACCGTGTCACCGAACGCTCATACGTATTGTTTCATTAAACTCTTATACTCAGTGTTTCATTAAATGCTCACCATTTTGTCGCACCATGACACTACAATGCTTATATGCACAATTTCATTAAAATGCTTATAATCACCTTTTCATTAGATGCATATACTCAACATTTTAAGGAAACTTACTATTTCATAATTAACTGAATTGAAAGTCCATATATATAAATTCAAAATAGACAGTGCAATTCGATAACACATTAGATAACATGATTGAAAGGTGAAAGGAAGAGGCACCATTAAATTTCCACTCACTAGAACTTAATTAATCGACTAGTCAAATCTTCAACAACCACATAAAACAATTATGTCCAAATCAGCAATTTAGAATTACTTTATGCTTAGAAATTGTTAGAGATGTGTCCAAAAGGCAATCGCTTGAGACACTTAGTGTACACATTCATATTGGTATTCTTTCATTATATTAGTATTCATTTGCATATGAATTGATATAAATTGATCTTAAACTAATTAATGAAAGTCCATAATATGAAACATAGCATGAAGAAAATCATAATAGGATCATGATAATGAGATTCCTATCATGTGTAATTATATTAGCATATAAATTATCCCTAGTCATAGGATAAAAAAGAAGAGACATTGTTGATCCGGATAGACTATTACATGTTATACTCCTTAATTGGATCAAGCAGTAGATCTCATAAGTTGTGAGCATGTGATGTTCAGAGTTAACATGTGGATGCTTGATAAGAGTAGTCAAGTATATTGGATGACCTGATATGGGACAATCACATGTATTATCTACTCAAATGTCAATGGTAGTCTCATCATAGCAATGGTGCAAACATCCTTAGACTTGAGGTACTCAAGGATATCTTAGACAAGGATATCTTAGATACTGATTCTATGCTTTGACCCCACTCCTTGTTGCCTCAAAGAGGTCACTCATAGAGTGATAATTGTAACACCCTCGACTGTCCATACATACATTATTATAAGCATTTCATTTGAACAAATTCATTCTATATATATCATTCACATAAAACACATGCATACATAGGGATTTTAGCTAGACGTGCATATAAGGTAAACTTGTCACGGGTCGGTTTATCGCAATAAGAACAAATTGTATGCTTCTACTTATAATTTAAATAAGGACACAAGATATTGAAAATGAAATTAAATAAAATGATTAAATTTGAAATAAAGGAAATTTGGCATAGTGAAATTAATTAAAGTAGACAATTTAACTAGATAGCATTTTGACACTAAGTACATGTAAATATGTAGAGAAAAAAATAATTTATTTATTTATTTATTTATTATTATTTAAATTATAATATCAGAAAAAAAAGACAAAATGACAAAATAGAAATGCGTCTAGAACAAGGTACATAAAACATATTCTGTCCATTCTTCCTCCATCTTGAAGCCTCCTCCTTATTTCTGTCTTCTTCAAATTTTCCAATAGCAAGACCTAGCAAAAGACCACCTATAAGCATTACAAGGTGCAAACTACTTGCTTTCCCTAGGTAAGCTGCTTGATTTCTTTTTTCATGGAAGAAACTTAGGGTCCCGTTTTCTTTATGTTAAAGGCCGATTTTGAAAAATCTCAAAACATAAAAGTTGTATTTTTATGTCTTAGATTTATGCCTATATAAATATTTTTGCATGATTTGATGTCTGTTGAAAGATATTGGCATCATACTAGAATTGGTTTAATTGAGGAACCTAGCTAAATCATCTACTAAATTGGTTATGTTTCTATATGATAGAGTTGATATTTGAGGAAACTCAAAACTTAAAAGTTGTAGATATATGTGTTATCTAGTAGTATACTAATTTTCAAGATCCAATTATGGGCAGATGTTGAGTTATAGGCAATAGCGTCATTTCTATTCCATATTTGAGCAGCCTGTTTAGTATCCTGTGCAAGTCTAGCCAACTCGTTTCCCATTTTGAGTTCTTTATAGACATAATCTATAAATGGTCAAAACATGAAAGTTATAGGTACATGTCTTAGCTAAATTTTGACATAAAGTTCATTGCAATGTATTATGTATGTTGTGCGTTATGACCTTTACAAGTCAAACTGATCCAGATGTCAACCATGTTTCTGACCAGTCACAATTACCCTACCATATGAGGACTTTAGAGGCAGAATGGATGAAAGTTGTCAACATGAACAATGTTCCATTTTGACATATCTATGTTTATACAATTTTCATATAAATATGACTTACACATTGTAAGCTATGAAGAAGTAAAATTGGTGTTCCAAAACTGCATAAGGTCTAAAACAGGGTAGAAAATATAATATTCATTTAAATTGCATAAAATATAACACAATGATTCAATTTGTCTGAAAGTTAGATATGTTATAACCTGTATGTTAGCTTTAATTAGAAATCAGAATCATACAAATTGGACTAGTATAGAAAAAGTTATAAGCTACTGAACACATGAAGGTCACACTACCATAATACCAAACCCTAGTTAGTGGTCCTTAAAATGCATATTCCAATTTGTTTAAGTTTTACTAAGTTTATTTAGCTACCAATTGACCAAGTATACATTCAATTAGGCCCACAACATATTGGAGAGCCCCGAGGAAGTGAAAAATAATAAGTTAGAAGCTCAATATCAAAAGAAAAATGTGAGTTTAATTATCCAATGATTTCTTTGGTACATGTGATTATTACGTGCTACGTGTAATGTGACTTAATTTTCTTTATTTGAATTACATGATTGCTATGATATGGCCAATGAGACTATATTGAATGTAAAGTACATATTTGTATTACATGTATGGGTTTTCTTTATGTAAGGCAAAAGTTGACTGAAATGTATAATGATTGTTGCAAATGCATATGCATATAGACTTAAAAGGCGTTGTGACTTACTAAATGGCATTGAAAAGCAAAAGAAGAGGCCTATAGACCAAACAAATGTTCAAAAGTAAAAGAAAAAGGCCTATGGCCTAACAAATGTGCAAATGTTACAAATGATCAAGCTAGCTAGTAAATGCAAATGTTCACATGAAAACCAGGGACAACGTCTGTTTAGCCTAGTCACAATAAAAAGAAAATGACATGAGTATAAGCAAATGAAATGTTTACATGATTTAATATGATTTATATTCATATGATATTAATAAATAGAATGACATGTAAAATGTGTAGGAATGACGATTACTACTTGTAATTGCGACTTAGTACTTTAGAAAGCTTTTGATAATTATTCTCATTGAATTGCAACTCATCAAATTGCATTATTTTTTAGGAAGAGTCGTGTAATTAGCTCATTTTGGTGGAGCATACTATATAGAAGACATGGATCACAGGTCACCGACCGAGCCTCACCAATCTCTCTCCTTGCATTACACATATGTATAGGAACATGACATTTGTATTTTGGGCTATATATCTACATATGTAATATATTATGTTTAAGGTTAGGCTGTGATACTATGGAAAATTGTTAAATATTGCACAAAGATAATGTTATATGATTCAAAAAAAAAATTTATTCCACATTATAAATAGGACTATTTCTTATTCTGTGCAATACATGATAACATGATATAAGTATAAGTGATATTCATAGTTATAAAGTGTTACACTTTAGTTTGGTATCAAAGCAGGGATATGTTCTTTGGGAACACGCATATGCTTTAGAACATGATAACATAAGCATCATATGTTTTGAACATTATCAAGTGACATAATTTCATGTGTTATAGGGTCATGGTATAACATAATTCACCATGGAGAGAGAGGCAGGTCGAACATCATTCACACGAGGCATGTTATCATCCACATAGAGACCAGCCTGCATTAGGAGTTAGGGCTCCAGTACATGCATCCCAATCCTTACATGCTGAGATACCCTATGAGAATCTAGAACAGGAAATACAAGGTCTAGCAAAGCAAAGGGAAACATGCTATGACAAGCTAAGGAAATAGGGTACAGTTGATTTTTATGGCACCACTGACCCAGCAGAGGCTGAGACCTAGCTCAAGAGAACACAAAGGGTATTAAATATGATGAATTGTATCCTTGAGGAAAAATTTGATTATGCAGTATCTTTGCTCTAGGGTAATGCATATGAATGGTGGGAGATAGTTCCTAGCAGTGATGTACAATCCCCTATTCTTACTTGGGATGATTTTGTCAGGGAATTTGAAAATAACTACATGCCAAATGCTTATAAAGATGAGAAAATGAGAGAGTTCCTGAATTTAAAGTAAGGAAACATGACTATGGCAGAGTATGAGGTACAATTTAATAAACTCTCTCACTATGCCCACTTTTATGGTCTCTACTGAAAGAGACATATGCAGAAAATTTGAAAAGGGCCTCAAATATGAGATCAGGAAAAGAATCACAACTACTGATCTCGATAGCTACATTAGACTTAGAGCTACAACAATTAGGGCAGAAAGATTAATGAAAGAAGCTGCAGAACAACAATCTAGAAAGGTAATAAGAGAATTTCCTATAGAGTCTAGTAGGAGACAGGGAAAGAGGTGTAGATTCTTACCACCACAGTCTAGTAACAGGGGTATATACTCAAGCTTTAGAGGTCATACTATAACTTCATTTTATTTTGGAAGAGGATAGAGTCAATACATGGAGCAAAGACCTACTTGTATTCATTATTGGAGACAACATACAAGGGAATGTAGGATGCTCACAGGAGCATGTTACTTCTGTGGGTCATTAGATCACATGTATAGAGACTGTCCACAGAGAGCTAGATTGGCAAAGAATAGTAGAGGCAGAGGGATATCAGAGGCCATAGTGGAGGCACCCAGAGTGGGTAGTACTAGTATAGTACCAGGTAGAGGTAGAGGCAGGACTAGTGCAACAGGCAGAGGTGTGACCAGATCTAAGGGTCAGAGTTCTAGATCTCTCACACAGGCCAAAGTTTTTGTCATGACTAGACAGGAGGCAGTTGATGCTCCAAAAGTTGTCACTCATAATATTTTTATTTATGATGTACTAGCATATGCATTGATAGACCCAGGTTCCACGCATTCATTTATTTCATCACATATGGTATTTAAATTGCATCAAAAGCATGAACCCTTGGGAGCTGGCATAAATGTGAGTACGCCATTGGGAACAATAGTAGCTATGAACAGTGTATGTCATGACTGTTTAATACGCATTGTTCAAGCCAAATTGCAAGCTGATTTGAATTTATTGCCACTATATGAATTTGATGTGATACTGGGAATGGACTAGCTAACTAAACATCATGCAATAGTGAATTGTTTCACTTAGAAAGTAATTTTAGAGTCTCCAAACCAGTCGAGAGTTGTATTTTTAGGTGAACGAAAACTTGTACTTGCATGTTTAGTATCTGCTATAAAGGCATTTAGAATGATCAAGGGTGGATGTGAGGCATATTTAGCACATGTGACTCACACCAGAACTACCAATAGTTCACTTGAAAATATACCAATAGTGAATGAATTTCCAGATGTATTTCCAGATGATCTACCTGGATTACCACCTACTAGAGAGATAGAATTCACTATTTATTTAGTACCAGGAGCAGCACCAATATCAGTACCACCCTATAGAATGGCCCCAGTTGAGTTGAAAGAATTGAAGACCTAATTGCAAGAATTACTGGACAAGGGGTACATCAGACCTAGTGTTTCACCATAGGGAGCACTGGTGCTTTTTGTTAAAAAGAAAGATGGCACCACGAGATTGTGCATTGACTACAGACAACTAAATAAAGTGACAGTTAAGACAATCCAAGATTGGATTGTTGTGGTTTGCTACAACCCAACAAGAAGGAAATTTGAAGAATTGGTTAATTAAAGGTATAATTTCCAAATATGATTTGGTTAAATTAGTTTTAATGGCACAAGTAGAATCCTATGATTCGGGTTTTGATTTTTTTTTTCTACTGATATTTTGTGTATGAGATACATTTTCAAAATCCAACACCTAGAGTACTAATTTTGATGGTGATTACATTCATCTTTTCAATCCCCAATCGTTTGATGCAACAATATCAGCAACATTGCAACTTTTTTAAAAAGAGACAATTTTTGAGCTCGCATAGTGGGAATTTGAATTGCCATCCTTTAGCATTAATTAATCAGACTTGTAATGCTCGATGGTTTACTATTATTTAATTTTAGATTACTCATTATTTGAAGTAGTTTATGGTCTAATGTCATTTTCTTTTCTTTTCTTTTCTTTTAAGATCCCAAGAGTTTACTCAATCCAGTTTCATTTCAATTTGTTTGTACCATAACAAATTGGCAGTTGCAAGCGGTATGAAATCGAAAATAAATTTAAATTGTCATATATTTTATTCAGAGTTGACAATATAGTTCAACACGTGTTCAGTCAGTAAAATGGACAATAATTATTTTATTTTACTTAATTTTCATGCTTACCATTGAATGTTTTCAAAATGATTATGTTCTTATAGCATATATCGGTAGAACAATAATTAAGGAGGCTGAAAGATTTTCACCAACAATTTATCACTCTCAAGCATTTACCACTTCTATTGCCATTTCAAGTTAGGTTAAATATTAAACATAATAGATATGGATATATTGGGAGAGGTTAGGGAGATTTTGTTAACTTTTAAGATATTAATCAAGATGGTGTATGCACTTTCACGCAATTACCGAAAATTGATTGGATATTTTTCGTGTCGATCAGGTGTGGAGAAGTCGAGATTGACTAATTAAAATAGCATAAGTCATACCACAACTTATGAAGCTGGAAGGAATACATGGCAAGAGAAACACAAGGTTCTAAGTATAAGGAGTACTTGCTACAACATGCATCATAGATGTGGTGGAGGTAAATGAATTTCTTGTAAATTTAATATGTAAGAGAACTTAAATGTTGTAATATATAGCAACAAAATTTCATTCAAATAAAGAATAGTGTACTATCTTTAAACATGTAAATCTAGTACATGTTGTATCAACTCCTTATATTTTTAATAATGCATGTTATTTCTTCCCGGAATGGTATCACATCTTATAGTGCCATTTAGCTTTACTTTATATTTTCCACTCTTTAGCTTTTCATATGGCTTGTTCTTACACTCATCAATCACTGTTCAACTATATATATATATATATATATAGTTCTCAAGAGGCCTCTGACATTAATGGATTAGAGATTGATGAGTACAAGGACAAGCCATATGAAGAGCTAAAGAGTAGAAAATACAAAGTAAAAGTAAATGACATTCTAAGGATGTCAATTCCATTTTGGGAAGAAATAGCATGCATGATTAAGAATATAAGGAGTTGATATAACATGCACTAGATTTACATGTATAGAGATAGTATACTATTCTTTATTTGGATGGATTTTTATTGCAATTCACAAAATGTGTCGTAAATGTTGGTTCCATGCTCTGATGCCATGTAAAGTCATAAAGGGATGAAATGAAATGCACATTTAGGGTTTAAACATTTATATGCACTATTTCTTTAAACGTTTATACACACTGTTTTATTAAATGTTTATACTCATCGTTTTATTATATTAAAAAAAAAACATGACATTCAAAGTAATAAGCAATGCACAATAATTTTAATAGTGTTGAGTAATTGAGTATCAAATGATGGACAATCAACTGATATAACATGAAATTCATATGTATCAATGATGACAATAATACTAATAATGAAGAGCCATCTTGTAATACCCACTAAGGTCTAATCATTTTGTATGAATACATAACACGTATGAGGGGTAATTCGGTAATGAAAAGTAAGGATATAAATTACATGTATATATGAGTTAAATTTAATGTTATAATGAAGTTATAATTAAGGTATATTGAAAGTATATGTATGGTATATTGAAGGTATATTGGTTGGTTTTGGTTTTGGTTTCAAGAAAGGGACGAAAATAAATCAATAATTATGAAAAATTAAAGTGTCATGACCGTGACAAGGGAGTGTCACGGCCGTGATAATCGAAGAAGATGGATAAATATGACTATTTGAAGTTGGTTGCTATAGTAACTTTGCATGGTCGGGAAAGGGAACTTTCATGACTGTGAAAGGTGTCTATATAAAGCTTTTTCGACGATTTTATTACCATTTTTCATCATCTTTTCCATCATCAAATCCCAAACCCCTTTCACACACCTAAGAACATCAAGGGAGTGATTCTTCATGGTTTTTGAGTGATTTAACATTAAATCAACAAAGAAAGCAAGATTAGAGCAAGATTTAAAGAAATCATCATCTTTAGCGAGATTTTGGAAGAGAGAGAAAGTTAATGCAAGAGAGCCCACGAGTTCCTTGCATGATTAAGGGTTGTTTATGCTTTTAAGAGGTAAGGAAATCTAAGAAAACCATCTCTTTGATGTGATTATGAAGTTATATAGAAAGATTGTGTTGGTTAGTATGTAAACCCTTGGAGGAAGATGAAGGGTGGTTGGATTTTGTATGTGTTTGTGATTTTTGAAGTTATTGGAAGTAAGATACCATGATATGGAGTAGAAATCATGCATTATAACCATAGTTTGGAAAGTATGGGTTAGTTTTATATTTTTATCATACTACCATAGACTTAGCATTCGATATGTGGTATTGTTTGTGGTAGGAAGACAAGAGAGAGCAAATCGACAAGGAGAGTAGATAGCTCCTTAGTTGAATTTTTGTCAAGCTCCTATTAGAGGTTTGTACATATACACATTGTTATTTGCCCCGTAAATGTTATAATTGCATGTATAAAATGAAATATGCATTTATATGTTGTTGAACATGTTTATTTTTGAAGCAATAGGATATTGTATAAAATGAAAGCATAACATGGCATGATCAAATATTAGAAAGGTTAATTGGAGTATTTGAATATGTATAAATATAGTTATAAGTACAAAAATAGCAAATGTGTTATAGAGGGTAAGATGCATGTATAAAACATGTATTATCAACTTGGTTTTGACCTATTTTGGGAGTTTATTTGAGTTGTGATAACTTATTTGTTTTGGTGTCCAATGACCATGGATGATTTCTATGCTTGTTTAAGAAGTGATTAGAAGTAGAATTTCGACAAAATTTGACCATAGATACAAGTTAGGACCTTTCACAACCGATGTCACAACTATGCTGAATTTGTCATGACCATGATGACATAATGTTCGATTTTGAGCATGTATCATATACATATTACACAGCGGAAAATAAAAATTTTTCAAAACTCGAATCAAATGATTCTACTTGTGCCAATTAAAACTAATTTAACAAAAAAAAATTCAGAAATTATACCTTTATAATTTCTTAATTTTTCTTCAATTTCTCACCTTGTTGGGTTGTAGCAAACCATAATAATCAAATATTGGATTATCTCTAACAATATCCACGTGAAGATGAGAGGATGAAACCACTAGGGAGATGGCTTGAACATACCTTAAAGTGCTAGCAATGGTGTATGTTCCTTTGAGAGGAAAAATTAAAATCTTTAATTTTTTTTTTTTGCCTCCAAAAATTTTTCTCCTCCCAAAAATGTTTCTATATCTGTTTTCTATCTTTTGAGGTCTTTTAGATCCAAAACAAAATAAAAAACCTAGATCAAAATTGAAGAGAGTAGAAAATGAAACGTTACATCAAAATTGGCCAATTTATAGGAGATATGTGAGCTGCTGCATCTTGGCGCGTGCACCAGCCCACCTAGGCCAGCTGAGTAGGCCCGGCAGGCCTACCAGGCCAGAGGGCCCGCACGGGCCCATCAACTCTCCG
>CATIWF010061914.1:0-19888 GCA_949630135.1 Balakata baccata
CACAGTCTCATCAGAATTTTGAGCTTTCTAACTCAATTTTCTGTTTCAGCAACTGTGAGTATAGTTAACCCTAAGAATTTTGATTATATATCTTAATTAGTTACTGCGATCGATTCCATGTTTTCTCTTTTTCTTTAGGCCTAAGACGGAAGAGGAAACTCCAAGTATCAATGTTTTACCCTTTTGGTATTTTTAGTTGTTTCTATTTGTATTTATTAGAATGGAAATTGGGATTTTGAAGAACTTGAAGTTTGTTGTGGCTTGTGTTGTTTTGTGACATTTTTGTGATAATTTTTGGTGGCTCACTAGTTTGGATGGTTTTTGGTGTTAGTTGTATAGCTGGTACTAAAATTTATTACATTGATGCTAAATATTTTAATTATTGCATAATTATCAATAATTTTTGAAATATTGTAACGTGACATTTTAACGGTAAGAAAAAAATGAAGGAACAATCGGAATGTCTGATTGGCATGTTGTCAAACCATCTTCAAATGAAGGAACAATCGGAATGTCTGATTGGCATGTTGTCAAACCATCTTCTTCTCACAGGAAATTGACTTCAATTACCATATTGTAACTTTTTTAAAATTTTTCATTCCTAAATGCTATAATTAAAAGGTTTAGTATTAATTTGTAAAAAATCATAAAATTTGGTACATTTATGTTATTAAACCAATTAATTTCATTCCCTTGTGATATCTTGTTCCAAATTTAAATTAGAGGAATTCACGCCGTTAACTATTTGTCCAAAGTTTTTTTCAATTTTGCCGAGTTATTTTCGTGTTTTAATTACTAACTTTGTCTATTTTTATTTTTACTAATTTTTTCATTTTTCTTTTCAAAATGTGAAATTTACAGTGTATTTATCACTTTTTTTTTTATTTAATTGAGAAAAAATGACTTTTTTCTATCTTTTAAACATAGATTAAGAATTAATTAACTTGTATGGCCACCAATTGTTCTTATATATGCATTTATTTATTTTTAATTATTGTTTAATTAACTTAATTAAAAAAAATATGTAAATTTATATTTTAATTAACTTAATTACCAAAGTAAACTTTGAGTAAATCTTAATTACCAAAAAGTATATGGAAATTTGTATTTAATTAACTTAACTAAGGTTATTTTATTTTGGCTAGATATTTGGTAAATTTTAGGTAAATTTTTAATAAATTTTAGATAAACATTGTAAATATTTGATAAATTTTTGATAAATATTGAGTAAATCTTGAGTAATTCTTAAGTAAATTTTGGTAAATCTTCAGTAAACTTTGTGTAATTTTAATTTTCATTAATTATCAAGTAAATATTGAATATAATTTAAGTAAATTTTAAGTGAATTTTTGATAAACCATTTGTAACTTCAATTTTCCTTAGTTTTATGAAACTTTGAATAAATTTCGAGTAAATTTTTTATTATTGAGTAAATTTTGTGTAATTTTAATTTTTATTAATTTTTTAGTAAATATTGAATAAATTTTTAATATAATTTGAGTAAATTTTAAGTAAATTTTTAATGAACTTTTTATAACTTTAATTTTTATTAATTTTTTATTAAAATTTTAGTAAATCTTGGTTTTTAAAATTTTCCTAATATTTTTAAGAATTTCTGTATTTCTAAAAAAACTTTCAAGCGCACAATATTTTGAAAAAAAAATTTTAAATATAATATTTTTGTAAAAATTAACTACTTTTTTTTACTTTTGTAAAATTGCCTTTTAATTTATTGGACTGGCAGAATGTAAGAGCTACTCAAATGACCGTCACATTTGCAGATAAATCAGCGACCGTACGATATGACAGCTTAAATTCTTAATTGGCAATTTTTTTCTTTTTTTATGAAATCTAAATACGTTTCTGTTCTAATTAATTTGATTATTTGCTAAATTTTCAAAATAATATATTTTTCATTAGTATTCTTTTAAAAAACAAAAAGTTGTAATGCCATGCGAAGATTTTATTAGTTAATAATAAAATATAATTTTCTTCAAATTTTAAGAATATGTTAATAGGTTGCTGAGTTGCATATAACTTCTGCCAGAGATAGAGTCAAGAATTTCAATCTGAGTCTAATAAAAAAAGTAAATATATAAAATATATAAAAGAAGTATTAAAAATAAGATGAAAAATAGATGAAAATACAGTATTATTTAAAATAAAATGATGAATTTGAGTTTTTTTACATGAATGTAAAATTTATTTAACTACTCTTAAGAAATTCAAAATTTTCATAAGGGATTTGATATTGAGTTGTTATATTTTGCACCTGAGTGCACAGTTATAGATACTCTAAAAGCCCACTCGTATATATGGAAATTAAAAATTGCTAATTTTTTTTATAGATTCATTATTTAATAACTGTAAATATATTATTTTAATTATTTAATAACTGTAAATATATTGTTTTAATAATTATAGATTCATTATTTAATAACTATAAATATATTATTTTATAATTGTACATTTATTATTTATTTTTATGAATCAGTTTTATCTTTTCTTTTATATTTAATTATTTGTTTACTACGTTCAAATTCATTATTTAATACTATAGATACATTATTTTATATATATATATATATATTCATTATTTATTTTATAAATTTATTTCATCTTTTTTTTTGTATTTGATTATTTGTATATTATATTCAAGTTCATTATTTAAGAAATGTAGATATATTATTTTTATAACTGTATATGTTTTCATGAATTGATTTCATCTACGTTTGATTATTATATGAATTCTCACAAATCGCATTTTCAAATAAAATATGTTCATCAATTTGCAATCGAACAAAAAATTACAAAAAAGTAAATCAAACAATAGAAACAAAATAAATAAGAAAATGTTGACAAAAAATGGAAAGATAGGCTTACCAAAAACAATAAACAAAATAAATAAATAAATAACCAATAGAAAAAATTGTAAAAAACAAAAAGTTGGAAGAAACGGTCGTTAAATTCAAAAAAAATATTATTATTAAAATTATATATATATAATAGCATATATGAGTTTAATTGGAACACCTACCACTGTATTTTTAGGTACATAATATAATTTACTTCAATATCCCACTTGGCCACAATGTGGCTTCGTCTCTAACTTCGGCAATTAAGTTAAAGTTATATTTGATACAAATAAATTCTATAAAATTTATAAAACTTATTTGTAAATAATTTTTAAATTCTAATATAAAAATTAAATGTATGTTTTTTTTTATATTTGTATCTTTTTTAGAGCTGACAATTCGTATTGTGTCGTGTCTAATTGTATCATATCTTATTTTGTGTCGTATCTCGTATACCCATTATAATGCTATACAATACTTATTTATATTTATTTACATATAAAATATATTAATACAATTAATTTTAATATAATTTATTATAAATTTCTTATATATAAATATATTATAAATATTTAAAATATTATAATCATGTTTGATCGTGTTTTAACAGGTAAAATCCATTTATGATATAATTTTTTTCATGTCTTAATAGTATTGACATGATTATGATTTATATATATTAAGCTCAAACTCATATCCGTTAAACTCAAACTCATATCCATTAAACTCAAACTCATATCCATCTAAATTTGTATTGTTTAATCGTATTGTATTTCAAATTGCTAGCTATACTTTTTTCTTCTCTTAAAACGTGCATATGAAAAAAATACAAATATTTTAGTTTTATAATATAGTGTAAAAAATTTATAAATAAAGCCCTCTTTAATTTTAGAAAAAATTATAAAAAATAAATTGAACTTTTAAAATTGTATCAAAATTCAATTATACTTTCTATTTTTTCGTTTAAATATATAAAATTCTAAAATTTTATTAATTTATGCATTCTGACAAAACCCTACTAACATATTATACAATTCTGACAAAATTAAAAATGTTATACTGACTAAAAAACCGAGTCATAATTGAAACTTTGAAACTTAAATCTTTCTTTAAACAACATCTCTTATGTCAACCCTAGAAAATGTTTAACCTTAAACAAATCTCCAGTCCCAAAATGCTCTATGGTGAAACAAGGCAGTGAAACTAAATCTTCCTGTTTTTCTTTGGACGTCTTGGTCGCTTGACAAATGTAGGTGGTCATATTGGAGGTTCCGAGACAAGTGCCACTGATTTAGACCATGAAGTGAAAAAGCGACAATAAAAGGGAATCTTTAAACTTTTACTTCACTATCTTCTTTCGCCACATAGCATTTTGAGGAGTGGATTGAAGATTTGTTTAAAGTTAAGTCTATTCTAGGATTGAAATAAGAGATTTTATTTAAAAAAAAGTTAAGGTTTTAAAGTTTTTTTTATAATTCAACTTGGTAGTCAGTACATTTTTTTATCTCGCCATAATTTTATATCATGTCAATAAAGTTTTCGACGGAATTTATAAATTGATAAAATTTTAAAAGTTTGTGTATTTAAATGAGAAAATAAAAAATACGATTTAAATACAACCTTAAAATTTCAATTTATTTTTGATAAATTTCTCATAATTTTATAAAATTTGACAGGTAATTTGGCAGCATTCCTTTTTAAATTTTTTTATAGTCGAATCACTAGTTAATTTATGACTTTTATAAAATATGGATAAAAATTTGTAAAAACCGGTTCGGTCAATGAATCAGGAAAGTTAGTGAATTATGAATTTAAAGTCGAAATGGAATCAGACTGGAATCGAATCGGTTTATATAAAATTTTCATAAAATATAACATGTCTTATATATAATAAGACATGATATATCTGATACATAATAAAAATAAAATTTATTGCAAATCATTCATAGTGTATAAAACTAATTATAACCTGTCTCATATTTTTTTATATATATTTATATAACTAAATATTTAATTAATTATTAAATGTTACATATAACTTAAAATACAATTTGCAAAAAATCTCAAATTATAAAAGAAACGTAATATATAAAAGAATATGAGAAAATAAATATAAAAATGAGTCAACAATCTCACATAGAAAAAAAAAATGAAAATGACATAAAATTTTATAAATAAGGATGAATTAAGCATTTAAAAACATGTTTACTTTGACCAACTCGACTAATTTGCTGTTAATCCATAGTTTTGAAGTCAATTTTTTGGTAGAACCAATTAAATTAGCTAGCTTGGAAAAGATTTAATAATTAAAATTTTTTGCACAAAATTAAAATGGCCTGGAAAAACCGTTCAACCCTATTCGATTTTCGGTTTTTCTGATTGAACCTGTTGGATTGCCAGTTTTGATACTAGACTATTTTTCTCCAAGTCTAGAGGTAAAAACCGTGCGGTGTAAGGTTTAATTTCCGATCGAACAAGCCGGATTGGCCGATTTTTACAACACTTATGGATCATTTTTACTATATATTTTCATTATTTTTTTTTTCCAAATTATTTTAAACAATCGAAACATACAAATAATATTTTTGGTATGCTCAATTTCAGAATAAGAATGAAATTAATATTCCAGATTCAGATTTGACATCTAATATTTTTAAGAATAGAATTCTCGTTACTCAATATTTTAGAAATTATGTTACATAATTTTTTGTGGTAAATTGGATTACTTTTTCTTTTCGCTTGTAGCTCTTTTTTCTTTTCAATAAACAATGTATTTATATTATTAATTTATTATATTTTATTTCTCCTACTATTATTTGTTATTAATATTATTAATTGGTAAACTCATCGAACAGTTAATTTATATAATCTCTTAAACAAAGCAAAATTAGTATATATATATTTTTAAGAATAGAATTCTCATTACTCAATATTTTAGAAATTTTTATTACATAATTTTTTGTGGTTTGATTGCTTTTACTTCTTGCTTGTAGCTTTTTTTTTTGTTAAACAATATATTTATATTATTAATTTAGTATATTTTATTTCTCCTATTATTATTTGTTATTAATATTATTATTAAATTATATATACTAATTTTTCTTTGTTCAAAATAATATACAAATTAATTGTTCAATGAGCTTACCAATTAATTCTTTCGTAAAAGCTGAGTTAAATAGAATTCTTTTTTGCAGAATTCTTTTCTTGAATAGGATATTTGTAGGAAGATTGTATTATTACTAATTTACTATTTGTAGGAAAATAATTTTATTATTTTTTGTTTATATTATGTAACAGATTTTTAATGGTAAATATTTATCATATTTGAAAGAGTTGTTATTAATTTTAAATTAATGAATTTTAATTTATTGTATTTAAAGAAATAGCTATTAATTTTAAAATTGATAAATTTTGTACTACAATATTAGAATGTATGGCGTAATTCAACATTTAAAATTATATTTATATACAAAATAAATAATTTAAAAATTATTGTTTTGTAATACTTTTTTATAAGTACTATAAATTTTAAACAATATCAATAATAATTTTATCAGATTTTTATAAAATATATGCAAAAAATAGTTAAAAAAGAATAAATCCTAAAATTAAAAAATAACTACTAATTCAATTTTTTATAAAACACCTGACTATTAAAAACAAAAGTGATTATAGGAAATAATTAATTTTTGAATTCTATCAGTCTTATTTATGGAATCACCAAACTAAAAAAAAAATTCTAAATCCTATTACATAATATGCTAAAGAAAAATAATAGAATTTCAATCCAGCAATTAAGGAATATAATTTCATTTCTTACGCTTTTTGTATACCAAACGGGACCTTAATGAATCATTTTCATCTATAAATTCTTAAATTATATGCAGCCTGTGAGTTTAAATTTGCCACTTCTAATTCTGAGATTATTGTTAGATATCAAAATTTTTTATTTAACCAATTTTTTTTAAATTTTTTATAAATTATTATTTTCTAAATATGCTTTTAAAAAAATAACTATTTAATTATTTTTCTTTAAAAACAGTTTTTAAAAATAAAAAAATTAAAAATAATTTTTTTTTTAAAAAACATTTGTCTAAACGTAATACCAAAGAAAGCCCAAAACTTAATTGACTTAGTTTAGAAAATTTTACAAAAATGAAAAAAAAAAACGTGAATAAATAGTTATTAAAATACTATCCTCTAAATTTTTTTTCAAAATTAACGCCATCCTCAAAGCTTTTTCAAAAAGATCCTTGCTTCTAAAATTATTACGAAAATGTGGTAGGTTTACCAAAAATTTAATAAAAATTAAAATTACAAAAAATTTGTCAAAAATTCATTTAAAGTTTCCTTAAATTATACTCAAGATTTATTTAATATTTACTAGTAAACTAATGAAAATTAAAATTATACAAAATTTACTCAAGAATAACCTCAAAGTTTATCAAATGTTTATTCAAAATTTACCAAAGATTTACCATAAAACTAAATAAAATTAAGGTTACAAAAAATTTATCAAAAATTTATTTAATGTTTACTTAAGTTATATCCGATGATTACCAAAAATTTAATAAAAATTAAAATTACACAATATTTACTCCAGATTTACCAAATATTCACCAAAAGAATATCTAAAATTTACCTCAAATTTACTAAAGGTTACCCAAAGTTTATCAAAATAAAATAACTTTATTTAAATTAATTAAATACAAATATATATTTTCTTTTGTAATTAAAGTTTACCAATATTTATTTTGATAATTAAGTTAATTAAAATTTTTTTCTAATTAAGTTAATTAAACAATGATTAAAAATAAATAAATATATGTATATAAATAATTGGTGGCCATATAAGTTAATTAAATTCTTAATTTATGTTTAAAAAATAGAAAAAAGTGATAAATACTAAGTAAATTTCACATTTTGAAAAGAAAAATAAAAAAATTAGTAAAAATGAAAATAAATAAAGTTAGTAATGAAAAAACACTGGCAAAATTGAAAAAAAATTTTGAAAACCGGAAACAGCGTAAATTCCTCTTTAGTTTACCGAAGTACACAAACCTTCAATTTTTAATAATCACATTTTTAATTATTAATGACAGAACTTTTTACATATGTAAAACTAAAAGAAAGCTCAAATTTACAAATGGCCACATGCGGGAAAAAAAAAAAAAAAAAACACCATATAGAGTATGATGAAAAATATATGGGAAGATTACTATGTATCCCGAGATTTGATCATGTGCTGGTACCTTTGAGATTCAAAAATTATACGACTAAACCCTTTTTGTTTTATCATATTCTATCAATGTCATTTTGTTATATTTTATGTTAGAAAGACATTAGATTATAATGAATGATAAAACAAATTATTATTTATCTTATGAGGTTTAACTTATTACACTAGTACTTTTGAGTAAATGAGAATATTTTTTCTGATTAACGGTAAATGTCTTAAAATTTAACAAAATGAATATATAGTTCAACGGAGAGAACAAAACGGGCAGATAATATAATTTTTGAACCTCAGTGAGGTACTAATACAATAGGTTAAACTTCAAGAAAAAAAAAATTATATCAACTGCTAACAATAAGGTGAAAACGGAAAAATAGAAAGGAACCAAATGAAGAAAACCAGCACACATTTTATGGAAGTTCAACAGATCATATATTAATAACTGCCTATATTGAGTCAAAAATCCCGAAAAATTCATTGTAGCATGTCAAAATCATGTCTAAATTATAGGTAATTTTTCTTTTTGCTGTTACATTAAGAGAACTATAATGCTTCTATTTGCTTGAAAACATGTCAATATTACAGGAAGTACCTAGTCAAACAACGTACCTGCATTTATCTTCCATGAAGGATCTGATATTCAGATATGAAATAATGTAAAGATTGCACCCATTCCAGTTGCCGCACAAGAAATTGCATTCCTCCAGGTTCACAGGTGCTGAGCTCTCCAGTCAACTGCAAAATTATCATCATTATCATCGTCGCTGGATGAATCTTCATGCCTAGACACCTTGTCACCCACTTCAGAATCTCTGCTACGTTTGGCTGACCTAGCAGCCATCAGTTCCATTTTCATCTTTCTCAATGATTCAACCTTTTCTCGATAGGTCCTAGTGAAATAGATAATTAAATTGTTAATGGGATGATTATTAGCAGAGAGTTAACCAACAGTTGAGAAAGCAAGAACTAAATTACTGTAGGCTTATACTCAACCTACCCCTGCTCCAAAGATTCAGCTTCTTCTATTGTTTCAGCTGCATCAATCTGCAGTTAAGTGAAACATATTAATAACCTAACTTTGTACCATATGTAAATTCATTAAAGCAGATTTTCAAAATTCTCAAGTGACTGATAGCACTGACCTCCTCTTCTTCCAAACGATCATCCACCTCCTGCAGGTCCTCTTGGATCAACTTTTCAAATTCTTTGTACTCATCTCTAACCAAAATTTTACATGAATTCATGGTTACTATCTATTTTCCTCTCACAAATTTTGAAGAAATAGAAGATAAAACATAATAACACAGTACGCAAGTAAGCAGAAGGAAAAAAAAATCCCATCCCTTTGGGAACTCCATGCCATGTATATTGTATATGAAACAAATAATGCTAATTCTTCTAGTACAGTTCAAAAAGAAGACCAGAGCCATTGGAAGCTCCCAGGCATAACACAAAGATATCAAACTGAAGCTTCAAACCAAGCACTAGCCTCTAGAAAATATCTTTGTTTTCTTCTAACAGTGCGCTTTATCTAATTTCCGCCCTATTGTTACCAATTGAATCAGCCATTAGTGCATCTGAAATCCAAATAAAAGAAAACTTTCATTCTTACAAAAAGTGAACCTATTATTTTCATCAAATTAAAATTGATAGGACATTCAAGATTTACATGGAGGCTTAGGTAGCAGCCCTTTATAAGATGAGCTAATGAGCAGAGTTGCTTATATTCTTTTCAAGAGACAGTCCAACACCAGAGAAGCCACCTCCTGCCTTTTACAATAAATATGATGAAGCAGATATAGCTAAATCTAAGCTAAAAAATTCTAATGACAAAAGGGATACAATTAAGACAGGAAAAATAAAATGTTAAATGTGCAATTAAGAATGGAAGACAGATGTTACTTGATATCTAGCTTAACAGGCTTAATTCCACGAGCACGCAAATCAGCCTCCTTGTCATCAAAGAAACCTTCAGGAAGAGCTCCCTTTATTTGCTTTGTTTCTGAACCGGTGACATCTGATGTATGTATGACTTCCTTGGCGTGCCCAACAGTTTCTGCCAGTACATTATCACCACTAGGTGATCCATCCAACTGATTTCCCAGGAGAGATTCTGCCTTAGTTTGAACAGAATTGTCTGGCTTTTTATGTGATTCTAAATTTAATAAATTCACATTATCTGTACGCAAAAGGACATAATTTATTATCAAGAAAAAAGAAAAAAAATTCTATAAAAACAATCATTACCCAACACTTGAAGCCAGATACATTCAAGGACAGCATATGTGACAGCTTTTGTGCATGAGAAGGAATTGCAATAAAAATGGCTTAATAACTAAAAAATAAAAATTATGAAAACAATAATGTCCAGAAGGGAACACAAGGATCATGAAAACAATAATGTCCAGAAGGAAACACAAGGATCATAATAGGATAAAATTAGTCAAAGTTGAATCTGGCTGCTTTAGCCAAAATATACTTTCCTTTATGCACAGAAAGCATAAGGAGCTCATATGCTGTCTGGATAAAGTTTAGCATTTTTACAATAAACAAAAAGAAAAATTTGATATGTCCAGAATTCTGAAAAATCTAGCTAGCCATTTCTCATATGGTAGCCTAATGTCTTCTCTACGAAGATTTAAGTCTTGCGAGGATCTGAATCATGCTAAATGTTGAAAGTTTTAAGAGAAAAGTCAAAAGGTCTAGATAGGATGAAAAGCAGTGCAGCTTTAGCAGTTCCCTGTGGAGATAACATATTTGATTATTCAACTATTTATCATATAAAAGATTAGAGTTAAGCACCTAGCCAGTGGCAGGAATTTTAGGAAGAGACCTATCTTTAAAAGCCAAAATTGATTTTCTTTGATATCTAACATAATGCATGGAAGGATCCTTGAACAACCATAGGATGGCCCGAAAATCATTAGCAAAAACTTCTGCAAAATGTTCAGCAGGGCATGACGGGCTATTAGCTCAGTGGTAGAGCGTGCCCCTGATAGAATATGGCACCCTTGGGGTTTTCTACTTGATTGTATCGAAAGGCCCAATGAATTGGGATTTCCCTATTGGGCCAGGTCATTTCGGGGCAAGCGGATCATTTATCATGAAGAGGATGCTGGTCTGGGGAGCAGAAATAAAAATGAGGAAAAATAACAACATTCGCAGTCCTAAATCAGTGACACATAGGATGTCCAACAACTAGTAAGATCAGCTAAAGTGTACTTATTAATCATGTTGAAGTAATATAGACAGTCCCAAAATGATATCGAAGGCAAAATCGAACGATACTATTCTACTACTTGTTTCTAGAGCATCCAGAGGATTACTCACCGCATCTAGGTTGTCCTTCTTGCCTAGTTCATAAGGCCGCTAAAATTAAAGGGGAATGGATCATATGCATACAACTTTCTCTAATATTGCAAGGAGATTATTTCCATGCTTGTGGCCTCCAAGTTACAGTAGAGCAATCTTACCAATGAACTAAGACTTATCCTCAAATGGTCAAATTGTAGCACCAATTTCAAAGTGTATGTGGGTAAACAAATTCCACCTTTCATAATTCTATAACACAAGTACTGAATTCATAAATAGCAATCAATATCAACATGGTTCAAATGGTGTATTTGCGGTAAAATTGCCATGATGTCACAATATTTTGGTACACACACACACACACACATATATATATATATATTGACAATTATTTGACAAGGTACACTAATTTTTGAACAAGCATACAACATAGCCATCTCTTTCAATTATTTTTGCTCTAATATGAGGTAAATGAATCAAATGCCTACCAGATTTTTGTCTCTTTGCCTCACGATTATCAAAAAAATCTGGAGGAAGCACAGATGATGGTTGGGGCTTCTGAAATTTTCCTGATGTTTCATACAAATCTGATTTATTTGCATGCTTCGGTGAAGCGGACTTTATCTCATGACTGTCAAAAAAATCTGTAGGAAGCACAGATGATGTCTGAGGCTTGGCCACTTTAGCCGAGGTTTCATATTTTTTATCATGCAACTCTGCACTATCTGCTTGTTTAGGTCTAGTTGAGGCTTCAGGTTTGGCATTGCTAACCGGTGGTTGTCCTGTTGCATTGGCTTTGATAACATTTATTGTCTGCAGCAGAACTATACTCATGTTAGTAAATTGTCAAATATACGCAAACAAGAAAAGGAGTTACAAATTTAAAAAAAAAAAAAAAGAACTATCATCAATTAAAAAGTAATGATTCAGGAACAATAAATCAGAAGTCACTAACTCTCCTTCCCTCTTCCTGCCTCCCTCCCTACCTTGGTGTGTGTAAAACAAGCTAAAATACAGTTATGAATTTCCATTAAAGAGTATAGGATCATATGCAAGTGATTTAAGCAGACTGCTCTCTCTCTCTCTCTCCTTTAAGGAGACTGGTAGCACACTACTCAGCCTATTATCTGAACAGGAAAATATTATCTAAACACTCAAAATTTCATCTGAATTTAGATACTCTGTAAATGGAGAAAAATGTTGAGCGTCTCACTAGAAGGATCCCATTTCTCTGCTTCTGTTTACACTTGTTATTAATTTTTCTCAGTATAATGTTTAATATGTGGGTGGGGATTCAAGTTATTCAGGTTCAGTTTACCGAGTATTGAAGCCAACACCTAAAAAGAATGTGTAAAGCTTGAAAAAGTATTAAACAAAATTATACAGTTTAATAATAGGTTTACATTTATATCCCAAGCCCTAAGAACCATAGTCAAGTATCTTCTCCAATTATATAAAGCAAGCAAGTTGTATTCAATACCCTACATCTCAAATCAATTTGAGAATAAGATATCACCTCATGATGTTTACGAGAAGCCTGATGTGCATCCCACAAGGATTCTGATTTCAAAACTACATTACAAATCCTGCATACAGGTTGGTCAAATTCATTGTACCTGAATGTCAGATAATACAAAAAAAAAGGTTAATCATATCAGTCTTGGAAAGCCAAAAAAAAAAAAATATATATATATATATATATGTATGTATGTATGTATATGTATGTATATGTATGTATGTATGTACGTATATTTTCTGTGAAACAAAATGGTCAAAGTGTTCTGGTAGCTAATCAAAATTAACAAATTTTATATGAAAAGAGCAAAGAAGCAAGGAAAGAAGTAACTAATCTAATTAATAAATTAAATTCCACGGAGAATTGATCTTCATGTAACAAGAGAAACATGAAACCAACTTCTTAGGAGTCAGGAACTCTAATCTATATTAAGTAAAATCATAGGAAATCAACAAAACTTAATCCAAGCTACATCTATGGTCAGTTAATAATAGGATTAAAAAAAAAAAAAAACCCCTTCCAGGCAACCTTCTTCATCTCAAGAACATTTCAGGCACAACCCACCAGCTACCAATACAATGAGTGGAATGTCCAACAAGACTGCCTTGGAATTGAACGTTGAAAAACAAGATAACCCATGTAATATTCCACAATTTTGCACACAGCTTAACTTAATTAGTCATGAATTAAATAAGAACTAAAATATTTGTGTATTACCTATCAAACATCACAAATTTCTAAAGCAATTAAATATAAACTTATATGAATTAGTGTTATTGCATTATTTTTCAGTTCCTAACAGAAATTGTAAAGAATTTATAACTAGAAATAAAAGCTTTATCACATACTCTACACAGAAGAGGAAGAAGAAAAAGAAGAAAGGGGTCTCAAAATTCAATACCTAACAAGAGGAGAATCGATTCGCTTGTCCTTCTTCTGCGCGTTCAGTTTAGCACGAAACAAAGCCTTTTTCTTAGCTGCATCCATTTTTGTTTTTCCTTAATGGTGAAACGGCGATTGATATCTCCCTCAATTCTATCTCAAATCGGGTAGATATCTTTCTGAAGCAATCTCTCTGATTATATTGAAATTCTTTTTTTTTTATTATTGTAAAATTGATTGCAGAAATTGATGATAGAGGAGCTTGGATGGTGAGAAAGTGAGGAAAAGTTGGAAGAAAGGGCAGTGATTCAAAAGTGAAATCTAGCAAAAAATATCATAAACTATTTCTGCAATTTGCTTATGATTCTGCAATATGCAGTTAAAGAAATCAAATCAAGAAGCTTAAAAGTTAAAACCCAATGATCAAGAACAAAAACCATATTAAAAAACTAATTAAAACCCAGTAATCGTGAGGAGGGACCTTATCTGAACAAAGGATCGATTCGCCGCTTGTAAAGTTTTGGAAGAGGATATGTCGAAAAGCTCGGTCTTTCGTGAAACAGTGGAAAACCGATAACAGTGTTTTTTTTACAATTTATTTTAGGGTAAATTACATACATTATAAATTCCTGAATTTTGGTTTAATATATTATTTAGTATTTCAATTTATTTTTGTTATTCAATATAAGTAAAATATCAAATTTACTATTTTTTATCTAAAAAAATATTAAAAAAATTAATATTATCAACTTAATATCTTTTTATAAAAATTGAGATTTAGAATTAGAAATACATCCGATTATTCCAATGAGATTAATATAATTTTAATATTGTTCATTATTTTCAAGTGCTCAAAAACTTACAAATGTTCAACAATCCAAAGGAAATGACTGCAATAACAAATGTGCAGCTAAAAAGCTAACTAACAAATCTATAACTATCACGACCACTGAAGTTGTGATAGAACTGTTCCAAACAAAAAGAGGGTGCGGCATTCCACCAACAATTACTCGAACAAGTGATTCCATTCTTTACTAAGCTATTTGCCATTGCATTTCTTTCTCGGTAAATGTGGGAAACTGTTACCTGCATGTTATTCATTATATGAAGACAATGTGACCACAAAAGCACGAAGCTCTTATGGCACTTTCCTTTGTCTATTACGGAGCAGGTTCACTACATTGAGTGAATCACATTCAATCCCCAGGTTGTGCCATCCTTTCTCTCATGCTACTCTCATCACATTAAGAGCCGCATGATGTTCGGCTTTATATGTGTGTATCCCTTGCCCAAATTAATTGAAAAAGCGCCAACTATATATCCTTGCCGATTTCTAAAAATCCTGTCGACTCCTAAGTCTCCAAGCGCACCATTTGCCGAGCCATCAGTATTAACCTTAATGTAATTCGCCGGAGTAGGCTGCCACTAAACTATAATGATCTGAGGAGCTTTAGATAATCTTCCTTGGACATTGAGAAGCTTCAGAATTTGCAATTCCTTCATATTATTATACATAGTGCCATGATTCCAAAATGCACAATCTTTAATCTGACACCAAAGCAACCGAAGAGAGTTAAGCATACTAATTGGCTTGTCTTCGAAAATTGTTTGATTTCGAGTATACTAGATTACTCAGATGGAGTTGATGATTGCTGAAATCCAGAAGGCATTTGAGAACTAAACGACATAGCTGCAGCATCTTTGATAAGGTTCAAAATGCCTCCATTTACTGTTATTTTTTGGTGAAAAAAACTGGAAATCGCTAGCCAAATAGCTTGAGCAAACGGACAACCATGGAGTAGATGGTCTTGAGTTTCAATACTTTCCCTACAGAAAGAGCACCATGAAATCACATTAATAGATCTTTTAATAAGATTATCATGAGTGGGTAATCGGCCTTTGATTGCTCTCCGACAAAGCATAGACGCCAACAGAGGGAGAAACTCTTTTCATATAAAATGATGGAGCTTATCAACATCATTGTGCACGTCCCCCTCTCTACGGTGCTGCATCAAAGCTTTAAGAGAAAAAGATTCATCTTCAGTCACTGTCCAAATGTAATCATGCTCATGTAAAAGAGGGACTTGTCTGATATCATCTTTTAAACAAGAAAGAATGTCGTCTGGCAAGTTCCAAATACCATTTTGTAAGAAATTCGTAAAAGGAGCTGTCAACATTATTTGTTGGGAAATCGACATATTCATCCTTTCCACCACTGTGGGTCGAAGCCAACGTCTTGTCCAAAATTTTAGAGAGGAATTATTAATTCACCAACAGAGTATTTGATTGAGGTCCAGATGATTAACCCAATGGCAAAAGTTTCAGCAATCCTGCAACATTAAGAAATTGATTTTCTAGAAGACGTAAATTGGAGTGTTTTTTTAGTGATCAAAGCCCAAGTAAGCTTAGCTAATAACGCAAAATTCAACTCCTTGAGCTTTGTCAAACCCAGTCCTCCCGATTTTTTAGTTGTACAACAAACATCCCATGGAACCGTTGCAGTTTTTTTTAACATTAATAGAACCTGTCCGCAGGAAATTTTTCATGCATCTTTCCATGATATCAAAATATTAAATTTATCTTTCTTTTTTAATATATTTTTTTAATTTAACAAAATACTAAATATTTCAAAAAAAATACATAAGAGTATTTTTTATATTTTATAGCTGACTAACAAATTATTAAAGTTAACTAACAAAATATTCCATTAAAAAATAACGAATGATCTTTTTAGTTAATCAAACTAAACTTGAAGAACTTTATAATATATTTCAAAAAATGAAAAAATTAAACCTCAGAGATGTCATAGTAATTTACCCCTCATTTTAAGTTGGATTTTTTTTTTCTCAAATTACTTAAAATCTCAAACTTTAATCTTATCAATCAACCTAGCATAATTACAAAATAATATACATATTTTTTTAATAAATCTAGCTTTAGACGAAAAAATAATTTCCGGCGCCTACATGGATGCCAAATTTCTTAAAATCAATTAAAACACTAAATCATTAATATATATATATATATATATATAAATCTAATTTTCTCTCTTCCCTCATCTCATCTCTTCTTGTTTCTCTCTTCCCTCTCTCTTCTCTCATTTCATATCTTCAGGCACAGTCTGCTTATATTTGAATGGGTCAGATTCAAAGTCATTGATTCATATTAGCTTGGAGCTTTAGAGATTTACAATTGTGAACCCATCTTAAGTTGTCATGCTTTGCGTGAGGTTCTTTATGTAAAATCCCAACTAGACATATTTATTTGCTCCTCGAAGACAAAGAAAATTGGATGAACATGAAAAATTAAATTAAGGAAAAATATAAGGCTAACATCATAGCAATGGAAACTTTGATGTGGTCTTGAATTATTGAAAACATTTCTAGTTTAGTAATGGTCATACAAAGATCATCATTTATAATGGGTTATTCATCTGTTATTTGTCAGCTTTGTTAGAGATGTGCCCAAAAAGCAATCACCTCAGGCACTTAGTGTACACATTCATAATGACATTCTTTTATTATATTAGTATTCATTTGCATATGGATTGATATAGATCTTAAACTGATTAATGAAAGTCCATGATATGAAACATAGCATGAAGGAAATTATGATGAAATCATAATAATGAGATTCCTATCATGTGTGATTATGTTAGTATCTAAATTATTTCTAGTCATAGGATCAACAATACGGGATATTGTTGATCCAGATAGACTAGCACATGTCATACTCCTTGATTGGATCAATCAATAGATCTCATAAGTTATAAGCAAGAGATGTTCAAAATTAACATGTGGATGCTTGCTAAGAGTAGTCAAGTATATTGAATGACCTACTATGAGACGATCATATGGATTATCTATTCAAATATCAATGATAGTCTCATCATAGCAATGATGCAAGTATCCTTAGACTTGAGGTACTCAATGATATTTTGGTCACTGATTATATGCTTTGACTCCATTCTTTGTTACCTCTCAAAGGTCGCTCATAAGGTGGTGATTTGGTACAACTTGAGGTATTTGAAGGTAATTGGGTAGCCAACAAAGGATTCACCGCTCGTGATAAAGAGAGAGTATACTCACAGTCTCTTGTCGGGATCATTAGTTGGAAATCTCTAGCTAGAGTGGAAATATCATGAAAATGGTCTTCAATGACATATCTGATCGAGTAATGAGTCTCAGCGACAAGATCTAATATTGCTTGGGCTAGGTGTGATATAGTCAGTCTAACGGGAGCAAACACATAATCTATGCTTTGAACCGAGTGAGGTATAGGATGATGAAAGGACGAATTGCACGGATTATTGTTTATGGAAAGGTTCGTAGTCAAATCATTGACTTTCCGGTCAATTGGAGGTCATGATGTGTTGCTAGATACCGCTTATGACTTGATCAAATTAATTATTAATTTGGATGACCAATATAATTGGGAACCTAATAGGTCACACACATTGAAGGTGTGAAAAATGAGTAAAATGATCTTGGATTGGATTGAAAAATATAAGGGAAATATTTAGGGTCCGACAAAATCGAAGTTGCAAAAAAGTTTCGGAAAATTTCAAGGTTGTCGGGGCTTGTGGACCCACTGGCTAGCGCCTACTCACTGCTAGTAGTATGCTGAGTGGGCATATTTGCACCCCCCCCCCCAAACCCCCAATTTTCATATTTTGGTGCTCTTTTGATTTTTGAATGCAAATTGGGTTTAAGTTGAACTCTAAACCCTAGGGCAAAAATGAGAGACATATAAATATTATTTTGGGTAGAAAATAATTAGTGCCACCAAATTAAATTAAGAGTTAATTTATTTTTCTCTCAAAAGGGAACAATCTTCCTACTTAGCACTTAGAAAATTATTCTAGCTATTTCCTCTTAGGTTTTGTTCTTCAATCTTGGCATGGACTTCATTAGAGACAACTCCATTTGGATTGTTATGGTTTACAATAACCTGACACAGTGTGAAGTTGAAGAATTGAGCCAAGAAATTAAATATATAATTTCTAACAATGTGTTTGTTCAATTAATTTTAATGGTACAACTAGAATCTTATGATTTGAGTTTTAAAAATTTAATTTTCCGTTGCGTTTTTCTGAATTTGATTCATTTTCAAAATCCAAAATTGGTATCAAAACCCCCTTGTGTTTATTAAAATTAATTTTTATTATAAGTGCAATTGGATTGCACGATTTTAATATTTTTGGTTCCATATGATTGAAAATTTGAACTTAATTTGTAAAATTCATTTAAATATTTTTATTTCAATAATTTGTTCATGGGATGATTGAAAATGATTATTTTAATTGAAAAATAGTTTGAATGTGATTCAAATAATTTATTTCGAATTTATTGCAAAAATTGCCAAAAACTACATTTTAATAAACTAGTGATGTTGTTTAGATTAATTGATGGAGCTATTCATAATTCTTTTATAATTTAATTATGGAAAAATCATTTTGACATATTGAAAATGTGTTTAAGCCTCTGGAATGGTCTAATAATTAATTAAAGTCGTTTTAATTAATTTTACAAATAAATATCAAAACATGACTGTTTTAGTGCACCCGATACGACTATTTTGTTTGATTTTTTGTATGTGTGTATTTCGTTTTCAACACCTTAAAATAATTTTTATATGATACTTGATATGTTATTTTGATGTTAAATGCATGCTAAAATTATTTTTCTCAAAGTTAAATTTCCAAATCAATTTTAGATTGTAAATGAGTCGTTTTAAGTATCTAGTATGTTGGTTCATTTGTCTTAATGATTTTGGCTTGTGCCAAAATTATTTTGATGGGTTTGACGTGAGCTAAAGATACTTAAAATGATGGAAAATTTTGAAAATTAATTTTGAATTAATTTAAAGTGAGCAAATTAATATCTAATATGACTAGAATATGGTATGTATGTTAAAATTAAATTATTTAATTTTGATATCATAATAACTTAATTGTAAGATGGATTAATTTTGAATTAATTTTTGGAAATATGGAATTTAATTTAATTTGATTAAATATTAAAATCCATATTGAAATGACATACAAAATTGAACTAACTGAAACAATATAAGTAGGCAATTTCTGTT
>CATIWF010061927.1:0-10051 GCA_949630135.1 Balakata baccata
GAGAGTGAAATAGTCTTTTCATAATTAATTTTATTTTTGTAATTTCAAGGGAGTGATGGGTGGAACATATTAATGTTTCCTCCTACCAAGTCCCAACATGCCCCTAATGCTCTTTAGGGGGGAGTGACTAGTCACCAATTAGACTAGTTGCTTAGATCAGAAGCTCGACGGGCCCGTTCACCTTGTAGGTGCCCTCCTACCCACACGAACATGCTATAATGGTTTGGCCATCTTTGTAATGCTCAACCAAATATAATGAACTAGTAGCTGATGGATATTCATTTATGTGCCTTTCTTTGTGTGGTTGTGACTCTTTGATGTGATGCCATGTTTATGTTTTATCTTGCTTGCGTTATCATATCATGCTTGCAAATACCATCGATTATTCAGTTGTCGGCCCGAATCTAACCCATGTCCCATCTTATATGCAGAATTAGCGAAATAACCTTTGGCTGGCTTGCTTGAACGCGACCCAAGTGAGCGCCACACGGTCCCGAGTGTCTGGGCCTGTGACACCAGGCCCGCAGGCCCGTCAACCTCCCGAGTGATTTTTCTCCATGATCTTATCACGAACCGACTCAAAATAATTTTTTCATATTTTGGATCTCATCTAAAGCCATTTTAATCATTTTTTACATCTTCAAAGCGTGTGACCCATTAGATTCTCGGTTATATTGGCCACTTAAATTATCAAATAATTTAAGTAAATCATGACCGGTATCTAGCAACACATCAGGATCCCCAATTGACCGGAAAGTCAGTGGTTTGGCTACAAACCATTCCATACACAATTATATATGCAATTCGTCATTTCACCATCCTATACCCCACTCGATTCAGAGCATGGACTGTGTCTGCTCCCGCTAGACTGACTACGTCACATCTAGCCCAAGTGATGTTAGATCTTATCCTTGGGACTCATTACTCTATTAGACATGTCACTGAAGACCATCTTCAGGACATTTCCACTCTGGCCAGAGATTTCTGAGTAATGATCCCAATAAAAGGCCGTGGGTATACTCTCCCTCTATCAGGAGCGATGAATCCTCTATTGGCTACCCAATTACCTTCGAATACCTCAAGCTGTACCCAATCACCACCCTATGAGCGACCTCTATGAGGCAACAAGGAATGGAGTCAAAGCACAGAATCAGTATCCAAGATATCCTTTAATACCTCAAGTCTAAGTATACATGCACCATTGCTATGATGAGACTATTATTGACATTTCAATAGATAATCCATATGATTGTCTTATAGCAGGTCATCCAATGTACTTGACTACTCTTAGCAAATATCCACATATTAACTTTGAACATCTCATGCTCATAGCTTATGAGACCTACTGCTTGACCTAATCAAGAAGTATAACATATGCTAGTCTATCCGGATCAACAATGTCCCATCTTATTGATCCTATGACTATGGATAATTTAGATACTAACAGAATTACACATGATAGAAATCTCATTATCATGATCCCATCATGATTTTCTTCATACTATGTTTCATATCATGGACTTTCATTAATCAGTTTAAGATCTATATCAATTCATATGCAAATGAATACTAATATAATGAAAGAATGCCTTTATGAATGTGTACACTAAGTGCCTGAGGTGATTGCCTTTTGGGCACATCTCTAGGAGTAATCATAACTATCTATATCTATACCTGAGTCATGTGTGCCCTCAGAGTTGAAGCCAACTTGACTCACAATAGTATAAAATAATTGTTAGCATAAAGGGTGGGTGCTCTTGGAGTTGAAGCCACATTCACAATAAATAATGTGTGAGATAATACTACGGTACTGTAACCGCCCTTAATGGCATGCCATCTCTCCTATAGTCAGTCCTAGTATGAATTAGGACATTTTTGTCATTTCATATTTCCTTTATTCGCATGGAATTGATCTCCTGATCATACTAACTTACCCATGATATTGCATGTCAATATAGACAATACAACATAATATCATGTTATTCAACCATATAACATAACCGTATATAATTTGTCACATTATTATCCATATGGTCAACATGTACATATTTCTTTATCGCATGTCATATCATAGTATATCAAGCATAACATCGTGATTATCAGGTTTATTATTTAGTATAACCTTTTATCACTTATTCAACATTAACATGTCATGCCATAATGATTCACATAAATCATCCATGTATCACTTTTGTATATCATACATCATATAAAGGCCTATGCACTATTGCATTCATGTTTAAATTTCTCATGACATGGTAAATACAATGGGTATGTTGAACTATGAAATTCACGAGCGCACTTCTACTGTCTTACTCGAGAAAATATTCTTGAGCGTGCTTCAGTTGTCCCACTCGAGAAAATATTCATGAGCATGCCCCTACCTGTCATGAGCACGACTTTCGTGATAGCAGTAACATGAACTCATCGTTTTTACATGCCAACTCCTTTTTAGTTTGTTCTAGATTCACGATATCATTGCAAAACCATTGTCTGACATTTTTACCACGTAGAATAACACAATTAATGTGCCATTACATACTTGTCTCATCTTATCCCCTATCAAATCATGATAATCATACATAATTCATATATTTAGCTCATACAATTGATTTCGATAATTCAAATCATGGTTTGTGGCATTCATTAATAACATATCAATCAATATACCTAGACTTTAGTAATCATATAGCTAGAAAGCGAATAAATATGATTATAGGTACAAACCTTAATCTATTGAGTCGAAACTATCACTCTCACGTCTCCATAACGTACCAATATCCATGTTCCCTTTCTGAACCATTCCCTAGCATCAAACACATGAGCTAAGGATTATAACACATTCTTTATATTCATCTATAAGGGAACCCAATGGAAATATTGACAAAACCCTAACTTTATTGATAAAAAACCATTAAACTCAATCTAAGAGTGTTAGGGACTTGAATCACTTACCGAATTACCTTTGGAATTTCCATAATGCAGGTGGGGAGTTCGGTTTATGGGATTTTTCAAACCTAAACTTGTGTTCTTGAGAAGAACACCCAAAAACCTGATTTAAACCTTTTTAATGCACTATCAATAGTGTTTTTATGGTGTTTAAATAATAGAGAACCAAGGGGGGTGAAGGAATAGCTCTCTGGTGTCTTGGGGCTGCTAGGGTTGTAAGAAAGATCGAAAAGATGAAAGAAGATCGGGTTTAAATAGAGTAACTACCTAGACAGAATCGCAAGCATGCCTATGAATTTGCAAGCCAATCCATGCAATGCGAGAGCGATTTGCTCCTGTCCCCTTTTCTTCAATTTAGGCCAAAAATACCCCTTATGTTTCACATCTTGTTTAGGCCCTATATTGTAGGGGTTACAATTGTTGTGGGAAATTTTGATCTTACTGGTATATAAGGACATGATACATATATTAACATGTGATATTTGTAATTCATAATCAATATATATATATATATATATGTGTGTGTGTGAGTAATGTTGAAAAGGAAATTGCGATGATAATAATGATAATAATATTGACTACATTATCAAAGCCCTAATACACCTAACTTGAACTATAATAGTACATAGTTTAGTATGGCAAGCAGGGGAAGAAAGATATGCACGCGATACAATCTTACTGTCGGTTATGCTATGAAGATGAATAACTATATTGAGAGGTTGGCCTTCTTGGGATTTGTGATGGACCATGAATTAATTATAGACTTAATTCTCAATGGTTTGATTGATAGTTATGCTCATTTTGTTCTTAACTATAGGATGAACCATATTTCCACCACTATCCCTGAGCTGATCAACATGCTCAAGGCATTTGAGCCATCTATCAAGAAGGACAGCTAAGCTATGATGCTAATAGACTCTTCTAGTTCCAAGAAGAACAACCACAAGAAAAAGAAGCAGTCCATAAAGAGTAAGGGAGGCATTGTAATGTTCGCTAATTAGGGTTGAATTGGAATAAATAATTATTTCGAGTGAATAATAAATAATAAGTGACTCAATTAAAATTTATTTAAAAATAAAATTTGTTGATATAGTTAATTTAGTTAAAATTGAATGAAGTGATTAGATTGTTTAATTGAGTTGATTAGTGAAATAATAATAATAATAATAATAATAATATTAATAATAATAGTAATAATAATAATAAAAAAAATGGGGCTGTCGGGATAAGGATGGCACAACTGCCCACTTTTTATTCACTTTCATTTTCTTCCTCTTCTCCTCCGTATTTCTTCCATTTTCTCTCAAAATCCAACTACAAATCAGGCCTTTTGGATCAGTGGTAAGTGAATTGGCCTTTATTGAGTTGATTAAAGATAGATTAAGGGTTGATTATTGGTGTTGTGAGTAAACTTATTTCTTCTTAGAATTATGTTTCTATGTCAGAGATTAGGGCTTTATTTCCATACTCTTAGAAGCTGAATTTTAAGAAGTTATAAATATAAAAGTTGTAGATTTATGTCTTATTTATATGCCTTTGAAACAGTTTTGAATGTTTTGGTGTGTATGAAGAGATATCCTTAGATAAAGTGTTACTGGTTCCCAACAGTGTGCCTATAGATTTTAGTCCGGTTTTTATTTATTTTCATCTTGTTAGAAGCATATTCAGTGGAAGCTTAAAACATAAAAGTTGTATATTCACATGTCCTCTATCTGTATTCAAAATTTTGAGCTGATATTCTTGGTGTAGATTGAGTTATTGTGAAGAGATTGATGGTTGTTCCTTTGGTCATAACTGTTTTCAGTGTATCCGAGTTACACCAATTTATTTGTCCTTATTTTTGAGGCTTATAGTCTCCAAATTAACCAAAGTGTAAAACATACAAATTTTAGCTGTATATCGTAGGTAAATTTCTACGAAAACCTTACCTTAATATGTTGAGTATTTTATGAGTTATGGTTATAGTAATGAGGATTGGTCGGGTCGTTACCCTATGTTAGACCAGTTAGACATTCTTTAATGTTTGAGGACTTTAGAGGCAATATAAGATAAAATTGTAAACATGAAAAATGTTCCCAATTGACTCTCTAAGTGCCTATAAATTTTGACAATAATACAACATATATGTTATAAGAAATGGAATTCTAAAGAAGGAGTCTCAAAGCTGTCTAATGACAGAAGACAAGATAACATTTGAAATTGTACTAAACATTATATAATGGTTAATTTCTGAAATTTTAATATGTTATAGTGTTATGTGTTAGCTTTAATCAGAATTAAGAATTACATAAATTAGATAAGTATAAAAAAAGTTATAGGTTAAAGAGTCGTAGGAGGTCATACTATCACTTATTAAAAACTATAAATAATTGTTTTAAAACAAATTGTGAATAAATATTCTATCAATCTATTAATCAAATATACTTTCAAATTAGGTTTGCAATCTATAGGAGATCCAGAAGAGCCACAAGTCCTATAATTATTGGAGTTTGTAAAACTTTATTAAGGTTTGTACATAACCACATGTGGATTTAATTGAATTTTTAGTGTTTAGGATTACATTAGTTCAATGATGAACCTGTATGTTTTGATCAATGAACCTGTAGGTTGAAGATGATGAATTTGCATTGTATGGAATGTAATTTTAGGTGCTTGGGAATGTTGTAGGGCAGTTCCACTTGGGTGAACCAAAGGGTGCTTATGTTGTGATTTTCTTATGAGTTTTAACTTATGTATAATTAATTATGTGATGAAATTAATTATTTTACTTTGGTGAATTGTTAAGAGGATAAGGCCCAATTACTCTAACTAGTGCTAGAGCTAGGATAGATGGCATGCCATTGAGGGAGTTTGGTACCACTTAGGCCTAGAATTGGCCAGCTTGGAGATGAGACTCATATATTGGAAGGTATGTCCGGAGTGGCACCCTCATAAACATTAAAATGATATTTTTCTCAGAAGGAGTTCCTGGGTGGCTCGGAGTAGCCTTAGTGCCTGTATCCAATATAGTCCGGTTTCGAGTATAAGGGCAAAATAATAATAACATTCCAACTTGATAAGTATAAAGTAAGGCATTATGGAATAATTTATATGAGTTAAAGTATGTTATTCTATATATGAAAGATTGTGTGGTATTGTGTGATGTTGGAACATGTGTATTGGATGTGGTGATATATATATGCTCACGCATACATAATTATCCATAAATGTATATATTTTTCATGCATACATGAAGATTAAAACTATATGTTGTTATGTACCACTGAGCATTTTATGCTTAGCATGTGGATGTTGATTTTCCTTGCAAATTGAAGATAGGGGATCAATTGCTAACTAATAGAAGAAGCCTAAGGAGAAAAGTCCAGAACAAACCTGTTGGGGTTGGTGATACAACTATTTCGTTTTGTTATTTTTCTTTGGGTGGGAATGTAAATATTTTAAATTTTAGATGAATTTTTATATAACTCTGGGCAGGTTAAGGCCTTTATTTTGTAATGTGAAAAAAAAAAGAAATATATATATATATATATATATATATACATATTCAAATTTTACTCTATATATTGAAAAGTCATCATGACCATGGTGCAAAAGTATTTTTTTTAAAGAAAAGAAAATATATGTTTTACTTTTTTAAACATTATAGTACTTTTCTATATAGTTGAGGTATATTCCTTAATTATATGGCAGGATGTTACTTTTTGGTATCAGAACCTCGGTTTAGGTGATTTTAGATCTAAGCAATGATGGGTTGTATCACAAAATATTGGATTGTCCTATATGACTCTAATATGGGCTCTTTTATGTCGACATGTAGGTACAAGAGAGATATGGCTAGTAATGAGCATGAGGGGGAGGGTAATAACAGTTCTTCGGAGCGTGATGAGAGAGATCAACCTAGTCAGGCTAGTGTTCAAGGGTCAGCCCTTGCCCCATCTTCACAACCACCATCAGGAAGCTAGGCTGGCCAGTACCCTGACCTAGTGACTCAACAGATTTTAGCTTTGCTACAGAGGATAGCACAGATAATGCCACATGCACCACCACCTCCTCCTCCACCACCTCCACAACAACCGAATGTGCAGTTGGATAAAGTTAGGAAATATGGAGCTACAAATTTTCGGGGCAGAAGTGATGACGACCAGTTGCTGCTGAGTTTTGGCTAGAGTAGACGAAAAGAGTTTTTGATGTCTCCACTACCCGGATGATCTTAAGGCAAAGTATGCAGTCTCATTACTTCAGGAGGATGCATATGCTTGGTGGAAGTCAGTTGTGATGAAACCGTCTATACCACAGCCGCCTACTTGGGAGTTCTTTTATGACAGAGTTTAAGGATAAGTATGTGCCACGGGTTTATAGAGATAAGAAAAAACGTGAGTTCTTCAATCTAAGACAAAGGGGCAGGACTGTGGTTGAGTATGAGAGGGAGTTCACTAGACTGAGCATGTATGCAGCTGGGATTATTACAGATGAGTCTGATAAGTGCTGTAGGTTTGAGGAGGGATTGGATGCAGATATTGGGTTTCATGTGGTTTCACATAGGTACCGGGAATTCTCTTAGTTAGTTGCATCAGCTATTAGTATGGAAGAGATGAAGAATTTGAAGAGGCCTAGTGAGTCATCAAGAAAAGACTTTAGGAAGCCTTCTTTTAGTGTCGCCCAGACATCAAGCAAGAAAGCTCGCATAGGTCTAGGTCAGTTCCAATAGAGAGGACAGAGTTAGGGTCGTGCTCATTCAATTCCCGCTAGGCAGGGACTACCCTTTAGAGCCACTATTACTACTACTAGTAGTCAGACTCATATTCAGAGAGAGCCAGCACTAGAGTGTACATCTTACGGCCGAAGGCATAAGAGGGAATGTTGGGGGCCTACAGCATGCTATAACTGTGGGTCCATAGATCATCTTAAGAAAGATTGCCCCCATCCTATTCGTGGGACTTCTACACAGACTCAAGCTTCAACATCTACTCAGGGTAGAGGTTGGGGACAATTTAGAGATGGCAGGGGCGGACAGAGATCATAAGCCTCAGAAGCAGTAAATCGACCAGGATCCAGTCGTGCACCTACAAGAGCATATGTAATGAAGGCAAAGGAGGATCAGACCACTATAGATATTATTGTGGGTATGTTTTCTTTGCATGGTTTTGATTTATGTGCTCTTATAGATCCAAGTTCTACACATTCCTATCTTTGCACGAACACAAGCGGTCAGTACAATATGGTTAGTGAGAATTTAGACTATGAGATTGAAGTTTCAAATCCTTTAGGCCATAGTGTGGTAGTGAACAAAGTATATAGAGAATGTCCTTTAGTTATACACAGGAAAGAGTTTCCTGTGGATCATATTAAGCTACCTTTTCATGAGTATGATGCTATACTAGGCATGGATTGGCTTTCTCGGCATAAAGCAGTGATAAACTGCAAATCTAAGCTAGTGATACTTAAGACTGCAGATTAGAAAGAGATTGCAATAAGAGGCGAGTTAGTGCCACAATTACCATGTGTTTTGTCTATGATGAAGGCCAAGAGGATGTTAAGGAAAAGATATGAAGCTTACTTAGCTCATATCATTGACACTAGGAAAGGAAGTCTAGACCTCAAAGATATCCCTATTGTTAGGGAATTTCCAGATGTGTTTCCAGAAGAGTTACCAGGTCTACCACCTGAGAGAGAGGTAGACTTTTCTATTGAACTTACTCTTGGCACGACTCCTATTTCATCTACACCATAAAGAATGGCGCCATTAGAGATGAAAGAGCTTAAGGCTCAATTACAAGAGCTTCTGGATAAACGTTTCAGAAGACCAAGTGTCTCTCCTTGGGGTGCACCAGTACTTTTTGTAAAGAAAAAGGATGGATCTATGAGGCTATGCATAGACTATAAATAATTGAATAAGGTGACCATTAAGAACAATTATCCATTGCCACGTATTGATGATCTTTTTGACCAACTTAAGGGTGCAGGAGTGTTCTCTAAGGTCGACTTGAGATCAGGTTATCATTAATTAAGAGTGAAGATGGAGGATATAGCTAAGACACCATTCAGAACTAGATATGGTCACTATGAGTTTTTGGTTATGCCACTTGGGTTAACTACTGCTCCTGCTGCATTTATGGATCCTATGAATAGGGTCTGTAGGCCATACATAGATCAATTTGCGGTCGTCTTTATTGATGATATTTTGGTATTTTCCAAAGATCATGAGGAACATGAGAAGCATTTGAGGATAGTGTTACAGACACTTAGAGAACGCAAGCTTTATGCTAAACTTTCAAAATGTGAGTTTTGGCTGTATGAAATGACATTTTTGGAACACATTTTATCAGCAGAAGGTATTAAAGTTGATCATAGCAAGATTACTGCAGTTGTGAATTGGAAGCCTCCATAGAATGTGACTGAAGTTAGGAGTTTCCTTGGTTTGGCAAGTTACTATAGGAGGTGTGAAGGGCTTTTCAATGATTGCTTCCCTTTTGACAAATCTTTTGCGGAAAGATGTTAAGTTTGAATGGATAGAAAAATGCCAGGCTAGTTTTGATAAACTCAAGAGAATTCTTACAAAGGCCCCAATTTTGACACAACCAATCCCTAATAAGGAGTATGTCATTTATAGTGATGCTTCTCATAACGGCTCAGGTTGTGTACTAATGCAAGAAGGAAAAGTGGTTGCTTATGCTTCCAGACAACTGAAACCACATGAGAAGAATTATCCTACACATGATTTAGAGTTAGCAGCCATAGTCTTTGCATTAAAGATTTGGCGCCATTATTTATATGGGGAAAAATGTTTCATCTACACAGATCATAAAAACTTGAAATATCTATCCATACAGAGAGAGTTGAATTTGAGACAGAGAAGATGGCTTGAATTGATAAAAGATTACAATTGTGTGATAGATTATCATCCAGGCAAGGCTAATGTAGTAGCAGATGCTTTAAGCAGGAAGACTGTGGCAGAGTTGCACATCCAGCCAACTCTTATCCAGGAGATCAAAGATGCACAGAAGCATGATAGCAAGTTAGCTGAGCTAGTTGATTTGGTCTCTAAGGGGGAGAGATCTGAGTTCGCCATTGATTCAGATGGTAACTTGTACTATCAGAGCAG
>CATIWF010061932.1:0-50690 GCA_949630135.1 Balakata baccata
TGGTATCAGAGCCTACTCCGGACCCACCGGACACGTGTACGCTGCACACCCAATCGGGAGAGAGTAATGGTCGCGTGGGCCACCCGTGACGAGGGCGTCACGGATTGGCTGTGGGAGCTGTCACGGATCCCACATCGGTTGGCTCTGGGGTTGGTCCTGGGCTTATAAGCTGGTGCACTGCACACCCCTGTAGGCGCGCTTTTGGGGGAGAGGGTAATGGCCCCGTGACATCCTACAAAGAGAGGGACTCCCAGGCAATTAAAAGGTAGAGAACCCAATTTAATACCCAATATTTCTTACATGCACCGTCCTCTAGTAGAAGTAATAGATTTCTCAATAAATATACTAGATTTAGACCAATTAACCTTTTGGCTGGACATATCGCCATAACATTAAAAAATTTCAAAAAGGATCTTAATATTTTTCAAGGAGGCCTTTGCAAAAATCAAAATATTGTCGGCAAAGAGAAAATCGGTAGGAAAGGATTTCCCTCTCACATAAATCATAGGATCCAACTTGCCTGATGCAATTAAAGAGGAAATCCACTTGTTAAGAAAATCTTCTGCCAAACAGAAAGGAATCGAAGAAAGCGGCTCCCCTTGCCTTACTCCCCTTGAGTATGGAAAATAACCCTTAGCCTCATAATTAAATAAAATTGAAAGCCTTGCTGAAGATAAAATTTCCAGAATCTAATCTCTAAAGTGCAAAGAGAATTTGAAAGCTTCTAAGACATCCAAAAGAAAGTTCCAATAGTTCATTGAATGCCTTATGAATATCTATCTTGAGAGCCATATTACCTCAATGACACTTTTTATCTAGAATATTAACTCCTTCAGAAGCCAATGCTATACAATGAGAAATATTCTGATTGTTTTACAAAGCCATACTGATTAGCCAAAATAATTCTAACATCAATCCAAGATAATCTTTTGGTTATAATTTTGGTTATCACTTTAAAATTGAAATTGTTCATAGTGATGGGTATATACTTGTAATACCCTCAACTTTTCCACATGCATTCCATTTGAATATGTTCATTTTATAAATATCATTTACATGAAACACATGCATATATATTAATTTTGGCGTGAATGTGTTCACAAGGTAGATTTGTCACGAGTCAGTTTATTGCAATAGAAATAAGTTACACGTAACTAGTTATAAATTAAAAAAGGACACAAGATATTGAAAATGAAATTAAATAAAATAATTAAATTGATATAAATAAAATTTGGCATAGTTAAATTAATTAGATTGAACAATTTGCCAATATAATATTTTGGCATTAACTAGGTACATGTAAAAATGTAGAGAAAATAATAATTAATTAATTAAATTAGAAAAGGTAAAAAAAAAAAAGAGAAAATGACAAAATGGAAGGGTGGCAGGAACAAGGTACATAAAACAGAATTTGTATATTTTTCCTCCACCTTGAATCTTCCTCCTTATTTCTTTCTTCAAATTTTCCAGCAACAAGACCAAGCAAAAGACCACACGTAAGTGAGTTTATCTCCCTGATTTGCTAGTTTTAATTTATGATTAATAGAATATAATTTAGAAGGTGCAAACTACTTACTTTCCATGGGTAAGCTGCTTAATTTCTGTTTTCGTGGCAGCAAATTAGGGTCCCATTTTCTTTATGTTAAAGGCTGATTTGGAAGAGACTCCAAATATAAAAGTTATAGTTTTTGTCTTAAATTTATGGCTATATAAATATTTTTGCATAATTTGGTGTCTGTGGAAAGATATGAGCATGTGATTGAGACTGGTTGGATTGTAGAACTTAACTAAATTATCTATTGTTTTGATTACTTTTCTATATGATAGAGTCAGTATTTAAGGAAACTCAAAGTATGAGAGTTTTAGATATCTATGTTATCTAGTTTTACACTAAATTTTTGGACCAGATTATAGGCGGATGTTGAGTTATGGCCAAGAGAGTCATGTCTATTCCATATTTGAACCACCTGCTTAGTATCCTGTGCAGGTCTAGTTAGTTGTTTACCAATTTTGAGCTCCTTATAGATATAATCTGTAAATGATCAAAATATGAAAATTATAGGTATATGTCTTAGATAAATTTTGTTATGAATATCCCCTCAATATGTTATGTATGTTGTGAGTTATGGCTTTCATAAATCAGATTGGTCCGGATGCTAACCTTGTTCTTGACCAGTCAAAAGTATCCCACCATATGAGGACCTTAAAGGTAGAATGAATGAAAGTTGTTAACATGAAAAATGTTTCATTTTAATTATCTATGTTCATACAAATTTTCATAAAAATATAAGTTAAGATATGAAGATATAAATTTGGTATCCCAAAACTGCCTAAGGGCAAAAACAGGGCAGAAAACAGAACATTTATATAAATTGCATAAAAAATTCTACAATTATCCAATTATTCTGAAATTTATATATGTTATATCCTTACATGTTAACTTTAATTAGAAATAAGAATAATACAAATTTGACTAGTATAAAAAAAGTTATAAGCTACTGAACACTTGAAGGTCACATTACCATAATACCAAACTCTAGTTAGTAGTCCATATTATGCATATTTCAATTTGATTAAGTTTCACTAAGTTTATTTAGCTACCAATTAACCAAGTACACATTCAATTAGGCTCACATCATATTAGAGACTTCTAAGAAAGTGAAAGACAATAAGTTAGAGGCTCAATATCAAAAGAAAATGTGAGTTTAATTATCATACGATTTCTTTAGTACGTGTATTTGTTGCGTGCTATGTGCAATATGACTTGACTTGCTACTATATGAATTACGTGATTGTTATGGTATGTATATGATATCAAAAGGTGATGAATGACTTAAATACATGGTTGTGTTATAGATTTTTCTTACATGAAATGATGATTGAATATGCAAATGTGATATAAATGCAAATATTAAGTAATAATTGTTGCAAATGCATATGGGTTTAAAAGGCATTGTGACTGGCTAAATGTCATTGTAAAGTAAAAGAAGAGGCCTATGACCCAAACAAATGTTCAAAAGCAAAAGAAAAGGCATATGGTCTAACAAATGTGCAAATATTACAAATGATCAAGCTAGCTAGCAAATGCAAATGTTTACATGGAAACTCGGGACATTGTCTGTTTAGCCTGGTCATAATAAAAAAATGACATAAACATAAGCAGATGAATTTACATGATTTAATATGATTTATATTCATATGATATTGACAAATAGAATGACATGTAAAATGCATATGAAAGGAAATTATTACTTGTGATTATAAATTACTAGGTACTTTAGAAAGCTTTTGATAATTATTCTCATTGAGTTGCAACTCATCAAATTACATTATTTTTCAGGAAGAGTCGAGTAATTAACTCATTTTGGAGGTGCATACTATATAGAAGATATGGATCAAAAATCACCGGCCCAGCCTCACTAATCTCTATCCTTGCATTTCTTATATGTATAGGGACATATCTTTTATGTTTTGAACTGTATGTCTGTATATGTATAATATAGTGAATACGCAATGCTGTGATATATATTATGCATATAGTTAAGCTGTTATGCTTTGCTGAATTGCTAAATGCCTCAAAGTGATATTGTTATATGATCGAGAAAAAAAGGCAGGACCAGATCTGAGGGTCAGAGTTCCAGACCTCTTACACAGGCTAGAGTCTTTGCCATGACTAGGCAGGAGGCAGTTGATACCCCAGAAGTTGTCGCTGGTAATATTTTTATTTATGATATACCAGCATATACATTGATAGACCTAGGTTCCACGCTTTCATTTATTTGATCACATATGGAATCTAAATTACATCAAAAGCATGAAACCTTAGGAACCGGCATAAATGTGAGTACTTCATTGGGAACAATAGTAGTTGTGAACAATGTATGCCATGACTGTTTAATACGCGTTGATCAAGCCAAATTGCAAGCTGATTTGATTTTATTGCCATTGTATGAATTTGATGTGATACTGGGAATAGACTGGCTAACTTCTGCACCAGTGTTAGCTATTCCTACAAACACATAAAGGTTTATAGTATACATTAATGCTTCACACCAAGGCTTAGGATGTGTATTAATGCAGCATGGTAAGGTGATAACTTATGCATCTAGGCAGTTGAGACAATATGGAATGTCATATCCAGTGCATGATTTAGAATTGGCTGCAATTGTATTTGCATTGAAAATTTGGTGACACCATTTGTATGGCGAGACATTCCAGATTTTCACACACCATAAGAGTTTGAGTTATTTGCTAACACAAAAAGAATTAAACATGAGACAAAGGCGATGGTTAGAGCTATTAAAAGATTATGACTGCACAATTGAATACCATCCAAGAAAGGCAAATGTTGTAGTAGATGCATTAAGTAGGAAGTCCAGTAGCAGTATAGCTCACTTGTACGCAACTTCTCTTTCATATTTGATTCAGCTTCGGTCTATGAATGTTGAATTAAACATGCATGATAGTGGGTCACTGATCGCAACCCTTCAGGTTATACCTATACTAATAGGCAGAATTAAAGAAGCACAAGGCAGAGATCTTCAATTACATGAGAAAATTGAAATGGCAAAGCAAGGAAAAAGTAAAGACTTCCACTTGCAGAATGATGCATTGATGTTAAAGTCATGCATAGGTGTTCCAGAAATTGAAAACCTGTGCTAAGAAATAATAGAAGAAGCACATAATGCAACATATGCAATGCACCCAGGGATGACGAAGATGTATCACAATTTGAGACCTCATTATTAGTAGCCAAGGATAAAGAAAGACATAGCAGAATATGTTTCTAAATTCCTAACATGTCAACAAATTAGAACATCAAGCTCTAGCAGGTAAACTACATCCATTGCCAGTGCCAGAATGGAAATGGGAGAAAATAACAATGGACTTTGTTTATGGATTATAGAGAACTCCATGGAAGAATGATGTTATATGGGTATTTATTGACAGATTAACCAAGTTAGCACATTTTCTACCCATCAGATGGGGGTGTACACTTGAGAGTTTAGCAAAGTTATATGTCAAAGAGATAGTCAGATTATATGGCATTCCATTATTCATTGTATCTGATAGAGATCCACGATTTACTTCATGATTTTGGGTGAGTTTACAAAATGCATTAGGAACAAAATTATCCCTCATATTAAATAGGACTCTGTCTTATTCTATGCAATATACGATAACATGATATAAGTATAAGTGATATCCATAGGTATAAGGTGTTACATTTTAGTTTGGTATCAGAGTAAGGATATGTTCTTTGGGAACATGCATATGCATTAAAACATGATTACATAAGCATCATATGTCTTGAACATTGTCAAGTGACATAATTTCATGTGTTATAAGGCCATGGTAGAACATAATTCACCTAGGAGAGAGAGGCAAACCGAACATCATTCATATGAGGCATCTCATCACCTATATAGAGACCAGCCTACACCAGGAGTTAGGGCTCCAGTACATGCATTCCAATCCTCACATGCAGAGATACCCTATGAGAACCCTGAGTAGGAAATATAGGAGCTAGAAAAGCAAAGGGAAAGATGCTATGACAAACTAAGAAAACAGGGTACAGTTGATTTTTATGGCACCACTGATCCAGCAGAGGCTGAGACCTGACTTAAGAGAACACAGAGAGTATTAAATATGATGAAATGTATTCTTGAGGAAAAATTGGATTATGCAAGTATAAGGGATATCCATAAATATAAGGTGTTACAATGCTGCTATATAACAATAGCATCAGGTACTTTCGGAATAAGAGTCACCATACTAGAATTAAAACTAGAGGATAGCTTGCCTTTACGGAAAAAGCTTTGCACCAATTTACACACATGTTGGCCCACAATATCCCAAAAAGACTTATAAAAATTACCTATAAACCCATCTAGGCCTGGAACACTATTAGGATCCATGTTGAAAACTGTGGATATGATTTCATTAGCTGATAGGCATCAAACAAATTCAATGTTTTCTAAGTTTGTTACCATATTAGGAACAAATCTAGAAATAAAAGAAAGGTTAAACTGCATCGTTCTATCTGCAAAAATGAGATTTGTATAGAAATTATGCACATGATGTTGGATTATATTTTGCTCATCCAAAATAATATCCCTAATATGCATAGTGTTGATTCCTTCTAAAGCTTTTTTTTTTTTCTCGAATGGAGCCTATGGAAGAATGATGTGTTATGATCTCCTGTCACCAACCATCTAATTCTACTTTTCTCTCGATAGAAAATTTCCTCTTGTATAAGAAAATTATTTAAAGCTTCATATGTAGTCAACTCTTTATTATGCAGATCATCTATCAAACCCACTGTGGAAATTTCATTTTTGAATATCTCAGAGATCCTGCTCAGCCCATCTAATATTTTCATGTACATTAACAAAAACATTTTTGTTCCACTCCTTCAAAATTATGAGTAAATTTTGAAGCTTGCAAGTTAAAGATTCAAAAGCACAACCCCTAATTAAATCTTTCAGCCAATTAGGGTCAACCCAAGACTGTTTATCCACTTGTTTCACAATGAGATCATGGTTTCTTATTGTTTCAACAGGCTGTTGTGATTGTGAGACTCCATTGTCATTAGCTAGAAGTTCTTCCATTTCATCATCAGGCTAAGGTTAGGCCTAAGTATTTGTAATATTATTATCAACTTCTTTCAAAGGTTGTGCTGTATCAACTTATTGCATTAAAGCATATGTATTTTCTGTACGTTGCACCAAGGTTCTGTCTGATCATTCTCCTCATCAACTTCTACATCTTCACTTTGTCTATCCTCAGCTTCTCCGACACATTTTTGGATATTTTCAACAGCAATTAATAATCCCAAGTCTATTCTTAGATTATTGAAAGTATTCCCCAAATGAATTGTTGTAACTTCTTTTTGTCTCCAAACTTTTTTCGGCTTGTAATTCTCTTTTTGAATGATGACTCTTTGTGCTACTTCCTCCACTTCCTTCTTATTAAATTTGAAATTCACTGACAAGTGGCCAATATTAGAATAGAAATTACAAAAAAAGTGGAATGTTTTCATAAACCACTTTTATGAAAAAAAAATCTTCCCTATATGTTCCAAAATCATATTTTCAGGAGGCTTCGGTGACTTTTTATAAAAATAAATAAAAGTAACTAAGGAATGAAGAACAAAGTAAATAGACAAAGGAAGAAGATAATATCTTCACTTATGATTTGTTCATTCACTAAGCCTCTAATTATAAGCTTACAAATGGACATTCAAAAGCCATAAGTTACAAATTTAATTGTGTGAATAAATTACAATAAAAGGAAACAATTAATTTATAAGGGAGTGTAACACCCTCCCATATAGCATAAGTATGCCCTATAATACATAGGAAGTGTTACAAACTAGTTAGCTATATTATGTTCAAATTTAAAACTTTTTCATTTTAAGTTGCCATCATATTCTATACAGGTATATTCATTTAGACTTACTTGTCTAACTTATTTAATAAACTTTGAAGTAGTTAACACTAGTTCCTGTTTGCCTACACAATCACATATAATATAATATCATGGGCCTATAAGACTCTCATCTCATGCATCTTAACTATATCTAGTTAAACTATATCTATTTTTTCCTTTTTTTCTTTATTTTTGCATCATGTTACATGATTTCATAATAACAATTATAATTGATTAGATCCCCATAATAAATGCAATATTTAAATAAATAAATGCATGTTATGAAAATGCCCAGTCTATAATTCGGGGTATTCATAGTCTCCTCTTAGCATGGGCTTGGCATCTTCGCTATCAACTACTACCTCAACTATATCTTGGCTTCTTTATCTGCGTGTACATAAAAATACGTTAAGCTATTCATAGCTTAGTAATACACATATGCTTAACAAACCTAACATGTAATTATATAATTTGTGACATAGAAATTTTAATGTCACAATCATATTTAGATCACAATCATAGAAATGTCAAGACATTTCATGCTCATACAAATAATACATATTTATTTCATGCCTCTTTTATACATGTTCAACTGATTAATAGAATAAATAACTTTTCTTTATTATGTTATCCAGTTATGATAACATTTCATGTGTTTATACCCTAGGATAAATATCACAAAATTAACCGTTCAACAATTCTTGTATTACTCATTTGTCAATCAACGCATTGACCTCTCGGAAGCTCAAGCGTATAACAATCATTAAAGGGAGTTAAAGCCCCCAAAAGATTTAACTCCTTTAATCAAGATAGGTAATTGAATGGATCATCGATCCTTCTTATCTGTTATTTATACATTTCACTTATATCTTACAACTTAATGCATATGGAGCATATGTGAAACCATAATATACATATATCATAAAAGAGCAACATGCAAATTTTCAAAGCATTTATAATCATTTTACAACATGTTATTTATGTTATTAATAAATTATCATATTTCACATTCTCTTTATATTTCAATATTGTCTTTCCTCATTCTTTTTCTTTTTCAATAAATAGCTCAAACCTTATTCCCGGACTGATTGGATATAGGGTGTGAAGTAGGCGCACCTAGTCTAGGGCTAGACATCCTACTCACTCTGTATACAAGGTGTGAATTAGGCACACCCAGTCTAGGGTCAGTCATCCTACTCATCTACTGTAATATATATGCTCGTTCGAGCTTCCTCAGTCAAGCGTGCTCACTCAAATTAGAGCTCAGTTAACCTGACTGAGTATAATGGGCATGAGTACCAGGAACGGGAGCACTCAGTTCAGGGCTAGTCAACCCGATCTTCACTCATACATCTTGTCAATACATATCGCTTATCTCTTCATAATGCATCATTTACCCTAATGTAATCCTCAGGTAGAGAAATGAACATTTAATACTACATTTCTTTATTTCTCATATGCATAACATATAATCACAGTCTCATATCTATTCAAGTTCATAAGCATATTCTTTTTTTATAGCATCATATAAAAGTGTTCTTGCATGTGACAAGCATATTTTTATATCATGAAACAATCTTCAACTTTATGAGAATAGTGTCTTCATGGCCATAACACAATGGCCTGGCTGTGAAGACTGGGCGTGAAACATTCTTCTTCCATGTTCAAGCTCATAAAAATCTCTAATTTGGTTGTGAAAAGGGTTATCCCCGTTTCTAAATACAAGAATATATATATATATATATAACCAAGTGCAGTCATTTCTATCAACATGCAAAAGTTATCATTACATACATATGACATGCCAATAGCAATCCTTTAACATCATAAACAAAAATCCTACATATAATTCAAACTCTTATATATATAAGCTTTCATTTTACATAACATGCCAAGTATCACAATTTAGCATATAAGATACTAAGGCTAACCAAGTGCAGTCATTTCTATCAACATGTAAAAGTCATCATTACATACATATGACATGCCAATAGCAATCCTTTAACATCATAAACAAAAGTCCTGCATATAATTCAAACTCTTAAATCCATGAACACTTAAGTAAGAGACATACTTTTATTAGGCCATTTCTTTTTAAGTACTATAAATGCCTTTATTGAACTCGTGCATCTAGTTATTTATCAATTTTCAATATTGACATTGAACCTAACTTACAACCAATTAAGCCGATAGGTAGAACATCACACATATAAAATCATAATTTCCAGTGATCTCATACATAAATACAAGTTTCATTACCCTTTTATATCATTTTAGATACCTTGTTATTGATAACTTTGGTACCAAAAATACTGGGTCATATTTTATTATTCCCTAAACATATACTCATCATATAAGTTCCATAAGTCATTACTTATGAAACCCTATTCAAACATATTTTTATTAACCATGTTTAACTCATTCTTCTATCATAAATTCTCAAACATGTCATTTATTGTTCATTAATGTTACTTAACAAGCCATCAAAGCCCTTAAGAACCTAACTCTTTACCAATTGACAAGCATTCTTATTACATGAATATCTCAAGTATTTTATTCATTTCCTTGTTATACATTATGTATCAATATTACCTCCCTAGAGGCTTAGAAAAATTCCTCCTTTATCTTTGTGATCCACTATGTACTATTTATGTAGGTAAATGAACTAAAAGTTCATTAACTTAAATGAGCCTATAATCACTCTTACTCTTTCATAATTATCATTTCTCATTTACCAATTAATTATAATTATCATCCATCATATCCACCATAATTAATTTACTTAGCAATGGCATCTATAGTTATATATTTTCACATTATAGGTTTTTGGGTACATTAAATATAAAAAAGTCATACTTTTCTTCTCACTCTATCTTTAGCTTCTAGTTCCTCAAATCATTAATGACCCACAATTATAATTAATTTACCAAATATCTTCTTTTTCATTATATTTTTTTCCAATCATATTTAATTATCATGCCATCTATCACAAGTTTCATATCATTAACATCATATTATTTCATTTTAGTAAATTAGAATGCATATATGTACTTACCTCCTATGAAGCCAACTCAAAATCTAAGTTTTAAACTTGCCTAACCTCCTTAGTGGTTAATTCCACATCTAAAAGGTATCTCATATACATATTCACAACTATTTCTCATTAACTCACACCATATATCAACATCTTTAACTACACAAAGTCATATACTCCAAACCCTAACTCAAAAACCATTAGGTTAGGTACTTTCTTACTTAAATCCATCTAATAACATGTAAATCAACTCAATCTAGCCTTAAAAAGTGTTTTCCCAAAAGGATATTCAAGGTTCTACATCAAGCTTACCCATTTATAAATGGGTTTCTACCTAATTTGGGTAAATAATATCAAATCACTAGAAACATGTTAAAAGAAGAGGTAAAATATAAAATCTTATCCAAAGAAAGAAGAAAATAGAGTTGATTTGGTGGAAGACCTAAGTTCCCTCAAGCTCCACATTTTCTCTCTCTAACTTCCTCTTCTTCCTTGATAAACCTCCCAAATCCATGCTTGATTCTTGCTCTTCAATGTTAGATCTTGGGTTTTGGGAGTTTATAATTCATCAAAATCATGTAGGGGATTAGTTTTCTGAGGATTGGGCGCTTTACTAGGGTTTTAGGGCTTTTGGATCAGGTTTAAATGAAATAAACGGAGCTTATACTATTTATAGCAGTCCCCTTAATAGCCATGTTCACTGTCATGACACTTTTTTCCTCTGCCATAAACTATTCTGCCAAAAAAAGCCCAAAACACGACCTTCACGGCCATAAACAAACCCTTCACGGTCATGAACAAAGCCCTTTCATAGCCATGAACAAATCTTTAACGGTCATGAACAAGGCCCTTTCATGGTCATGACAGCTTTCAGCATGGTTGTGAAAGGGCATAATGTGTTCCTATGATCGAATTTTGCCGAAATTTCACTTCTAAACACTTCCTAAACATATATAGAAATCATCCATGGGAATTTTACACATTTAAACTCAAGTTCATACAACTCAAATCATCACTTTTTAGGTTCACAACCAAGCTCACAACACTAACTATGCTCACAATTCACATTTTAAAGCACATATGTCATTTATTCATGTATTACAAGAAGCCTTATTTATGGGCATTACAGGGAGTTTATGCAAATGGAGGTTGTGGACATCCAAAATTCAAATAACATTTTATAACAAAATTATATTGCAAACCAATTCAATCCATTATTATAGTTTGAATTGGATTGATTTTTCTATATTCATGGGTTGAATTGGATGGAAAAATTTTCATTCTGCAAATTGTGGATTGGATTGAATGTTATGTCTAACTTGTATCAAACTAATCAGTAAACACCCCTAAATTGCAGCGTAAAGACAAAGCTTTCTAGAGGTTGGATCCTTTAGGCTTTTTCTTTATAAAATCGGCTTACTCTTTTCTTATAGGAGATATGAGATAAGTTACTGATTTTCCTTGGAAAAATTTGTGGTGATTGCAAATTCCATAAAGAATTAAGGCTTTATTTTGCAAATGGCTAACAGTGGTATCATGACTAATTTGAAGCTAAGAGATTGTCAATTGGGTCAATCAACTATCTGTACAGTTTGTGGCATTAACAATGAGACCAATATCCATGTTCTACGAGATTGTAGTGTAGCACAGTACAGCTTTCGATCCATTATGTGCCTAGAAACTTGCTTCGTTTGATTTTTGATAGTACTCAAAAGTATTAAAGGTTGGTAAATAATAATTTGATGTGCAAGTCTATCCTTCCTTATGGTGTGAATAGGATAACCTTCTTTTGTGATAGGTGCTGGTTATTATGAAATAGGAGGAATGATCTAGTGTTTAATGTGATTGAGAAGGCTATTAGCTCTCTGATTCTTGAAGCTAAGAACCAAACGTGGTTTATGATAAGGTTTTCAACGATCTTCAGATTGCATATGGAATGGACATAAGTCAGCAGTTGGTTGCATGGAAATGCCCATCCTTCCCTATTTATAAAATCAATGCTAATGCATCTTATGATAACAACAATGTCATGGCTACGAAGGTGGGTTAATTCGTAATCACTTGGGTAATTGGGTGACTAGTTTTCTCAAGAAATTGGATGAAACATATAGGATATCTATCCAAAATTCATTCGTTCATACCAATCGAGTAACTATACTATGGGATTCAAGACTCCAAGAAACACTTGCTCTTCACGTCAATTCCTGTTTGAATAGAAATCCTTTACTAGGGATATAACATTTGTTTCTTTAAGGTTTCAAAATTGAGTTTTAAAGGTTTTCCTTTATAAAATGCAAGAAGAGCTTCATCTGCCCACAAAAGAATAGGAATTTGGTTAGAGACCTGTTTACAACCTATTTTTGTTATAGGCCCATTAAGGTAGGGTCTAGGCCCATTTCAAGATTTAGAGCACATATCCATAAGATAGTCAAATATTGTGAGGAGATACAGTCAAAGTAAATCCCTGGAAAGTAGGAACACCATAGGCAGTTGGAGAGAAGTGGCAGATGGGAACTAAGTAACGGGTATAAATGTGGAAAATGGAGCAGTTGCAAAGAAAGCGGAGAATGTGGCTAACGGTTACTTTTGGCTCTAATACCATGAAAGAAGAGGACATTCACAGAAGAAATAACCACTCAATCAACCAATAAAACGATAATCAATCATTAAACAATAGATAAACTATCTCAATTTTCAGCAAATAGCATTCTAGTTTTAAGTCTTGTTTTCAACAGTAGCTTGTAATTCATTCAACTCTTGTTCTTACTTTGTAGTTAATCATAAATAATAGTGTAGTGAAATCATTTTTCAGTTTTCATCTTTGTTCAAGTTTTCTTTAAGTCTTAACTACTCATCAATCCAATTTTCATTACTGTCAATCATTTTTGCTCAACCCTTTAAATACATTAGTAACTAGATTTAAGCGCACTATTAAGAAAACTTAGGAATTCACAATTATCGATTAGAAGTCATTAGGTGCGAAATTCATATTAGTTTGCAAAACACTTTAATTTTCCTAGCACGCTCGCCGCATTTTATTTTCTTTTCAGCAACATATTTTGCTGGAACGTCCTACATGCCTATTGACACTAGAAGTAAGAAAGCTATGGAGTCTCAGGACTCATGATCTGTTGCTCTAACAAGAGGACAGGAGAGAAGAGTTCTACTCATTGTGGAACAAATTTAGAATCTAACACTTTCTCACCATGCTAAGGAAGAAGAAGTGAAGAGTCCAACATGACCAAAAAAGTCAGGTAACAATCCACTCGTTAATGTTTCTAACTACCCTAATGAACTTAGGTATTAGCTGAAAGCAACCAAGCATCAGGCTGCTACAGTCATCTAAAGACTTGAAGCCTGTATGGCTAAACATTTGAGTCAAGTAGTTAAGCAGGTAAAAAGCCATGTCAAAGCTATTACTGAAGAATTAACTCAACAAACCATCTCATAGGTGAAGTTGGTGGCTGATGGAAAATTTTGCAATGACTCCCACCGGCTTGCAACGCTTGAGCTTGAGGTAGTTCAAAACTGGCATGCATGCTTTACTATGTATGTCGTAGCACAAAAAGCATAAGTTGAAGCTCTCCATGGTTGCCTAACCAAGTTCTTAGTCCCTGAAGTTGAATTTTACACCAAAGGCAGAAGATCAGGAGCACCATATTGAGCCAATAGTTTCTCATTACTTGTGATTTGCAAATTGGTTATCATCATTGGAGAATTCACTAGATAAGGCTATATCCATTGCATTAAAAAGCTTTTCATAGGATACAAGGATTTTGAGGGCTCAACAAGGGGAGGAACAACAAAAGAAGAGGATAGTTGACAATCTTACTAAAGAACTTGACAAAAGCACTATTTCATTACAAAAACATCATAATTGCATGCAAGAAACACAAAGAATCATATTAAGTGGATTTCAGATAGGACTTTCAGCAGTTTTTGAATCCTTGACAAAGTTCTCTAAGGCATCTATGAACATGTATAATGATCTCGTGAAAGACAAAGAGAACACTGTAAAACTAGATAACTAATCATGTACAGAGAGTAGCCAGGATGATGAAAATGGCAGCAGATGACAAATGGCTTGAAACTGGGCCTCAAGAATCAATCTATAGTTTATGGATTGATTATATATTATCTCATGTGAAGTAGCTCGTTGAGAAATTAATTTCAATTTCTTTAGTAGGTATTTGTTGCAATGGATGCTGAATCATTGCCCACTTTTTGTTTGAGTCTCGTAAATTTCTTCATTTATGTTATTCTTGTTGACAAGAAGAACAAGGAATGTAGAGATAAGGAAATTCCAAGTGGGCATTCTCTGTAATTAGTTATATGTTTGCGTGGAATAGAGTGGATGCTCTGTCTACCAACTTTAGTTTGAGTTGTTGAAAATTGAGGAATTTTTCTCAGAAGATATTTCTCCTTTTTTATTTCCTCGATCTATATTAACAAAAATCTAGTTGAAATCAAATTAAATATATTTTTATATGACATAGAAAAAACATAATATTATTTGGCATAATAAAACTTCTACCCCTACCCCTTGTTTGGGAAAAGAGAAAATAAGAGGAAAATGTGGAAGTCAAATAAAACAGAATTTTAATTTTCCTTTGTTTGGAAAAATAAGGGAAAATATTGAGGAGAGGGAAAATAACCCTTATCCTCTCTTTCCTTTTCTCTAAAATTTAGAGAAAATAGAGGTAGTTGGAAGGAAAATTCTACTATTCAACATAAAATGACATTTTTATTATCTATTTAGTTTTGATTTTTCTGAAATAAAGAGCAAAATAGTAAATTTGTGATATTATTCTTTTTCTTCTCCCCTCTTATTTTACTCTCATCCAAACACAATAAGAGAAAATAAGTTTTGTTTTCCTTTATCTTCCTCCTTATTTTACTTCAATCCAAACACAAGAGAAAAAAAATAATGAAAAAAAATAAAAGTTATTTTCCCCCTTTATTTTTCACTCTCCCGTAGAAAAGTTTCTAAACAGAGTGCTAAAGTTTAACCATGAGATATTTTACAAACTTCACCCAAAACTTTATAAAATTCGGTTGGTTCCTTAAATCATATCAAATATCCCTTTTCTTAAGAGAAAATAGAAAAAAGAAAAGAAAAGAAATCAAATCAAATCAAATCGTGTAGCCATAAATGGCACAATTAGTAACATTTCATGGCCAATACAACATCCATTTGCAAAAGGACCATACCTTTGCTTAGATTCACTCACCACAACCATGCTAGCTTGAAACTTCAATGAAATGATACATGGAAATGAAAGTTGCCACTTCCATTACCAACTCTTAACATGGTCAGCAGTAACAGATATTAGTTTCTTAAGGGAGTGGAAGAGTGAACTATTCAACTTTTACTGCAGAATGAAAATAAAATAAAATAAAGTAGTTCTCAAGTTTTAGCAGCAAACATAAGCAAAGCAGAACAAATTTGCCTCAAGGGTGAAGAACTATAGTTGACAATAGGCACCCTAAAAACTAAGGATGATGCATTTATTTAATTCTCAAAGCAGATTTTGGATTAATTCAAATTTGACTGCATCTCTATTCGTAGTTTTTGTACAATATGCACCGATTCACGTCCTAATAAGAAAAGGCTCGGGGTATGATCATGCAAATGAATAATTACAGGTTTGACAGTTGCAGTTACAACTGCAATGTCCTTTAAATTCTACCTTAGGTAGAGAGAAACCAATAATTGAGAGAATAGAATGAATTCACTAACTACAGCAGCAGGGGAGCGTAAGCCAAGAAATGGGACAATGTCCACCTGCAACCAATTCTCAACAGCTGACCCCACCACAGCTCCGGCCACAAGCCCTCCTAATGTTATTACAGTAGCCTTACCTGCAGCAATAGAAAATATGTTGTCTTTAGTCTAGCCATTCTTCATATATATCCTCATCAACAGGTTGTCGGTTATTGTGAAAACAATTATTATTTCTCACAGGAGACCAACTACAACATTGAACAATATTGAACATAAGGCTCACCTAAATTACAATTCCAAGAAACATGGTGGGCTGGGGTATAAAAAATAAATCATGTGAGGTTCTTAAATAGATATGCCAATTTCATATATTGATAACGTAAGCAACACATTTTAACCTCCCTTTCTTTTTTTAGCATTTATCAAGAGAAGAGGTATCAAAGCCCTTCAAGGTTCAAAAATGTGGTGCAACCTTTCACAGGCTAAATTTTAGAGAATATATCCAATAACATGAGAATGTCATAGAAAAACTACTAGAGACAGAAGCTTTCTTCAATTCATGACAACTCGATATTTAGTCTTGTAGTTCTAATTAATGCATGACAGTAGCTCAGCTTGCAGCAGCAGGAGGAAGCAATCGAATAGATGGGCTTATGTCCAACATTTATATCATGTATTATTATCTTCCTGAATATTTTGCCTTTTTCTCTTCCTCAATCTCAAATCAACAAAGGGGGAAAAAAATAACACCCTGGTCCAGCTTTCTCTGTCCTTTCCTATATGTTTAGCTATTATTTATTTATTCTGAATTCATGTGTCTAACTAGTATGAAAGCAACATTACATCATCGAAAAATTTCCATCATTAAAAACAGCTGTGTAAGCTATTATTACTCGCAAATGTTCCCTCCCCCCCAAAAAAAAGGCACAATGTTGAGATTATCAAAACCATGTCCAGACAAATCATTACCTAACTTCACATTCTTTTTGGTCATGAAGTATAAAGATGCACCAAAACTCGTAGCTAAGATCAGCCCAGGAACATCAGCCCCAGCATAAGGTGCCACAGATGATGTGGAAGCTCCGTTAGCATAAGTTAAAACCATCAAAGCTCCATAAACTCCTGCTTGTAATCCTAACTCACCAGTTGATGGTCGTTCCACTGAAATGGGTGTATTTTTCATAGTTGCCTGCAGCCACTGAGGAACTGATCCCATTCCTGGACCATTTATGGGTTTAACATCAGCATATCGGATGCCACTATCCACAACTTTTCCAGCTCGACGTTGAGTTAAGCTGTGCATGAGCAACATATCATATGCAGCCTCAACCTAAAACGTGACAAACAACAGTATTGTTAAGAATAAAAAATTGTTGATAATATTATTAATGTGAAACTACTTATCAATAATATCAATACAAAAGTTCTCCTGCTGAGCATAGGAAATGACTGTGAAGAAATATACTAGGAATGTAAAACTACTTGTCAACAACATCAACAACAAAAAAATTTCATGCTGCGCATAGCAAACAATCGTGAAAAATATATTATAAATAAAAAACTACTTCAATAACATCAAAACAAAAAATATCTCCTGCCAAGTTGTTGTGAGATATTGAGAGATATTTGAATAATATTTTCAATTAGCTTGATTTATATAATTAGGGATAGATAGATTTATTTCCTAGTTTGTATTGTTTCTTACTCTTTATATATTTGTTTATATATTTGTTTCCTATTTTATATTTATAGAGTTGTATATATAAAGTTTTCTACTATCAATGAAATTATCGATTTCTTTTCATTTTTGTTTCTTTATATAGTATCAGAGCTATGAGTTCAAATGAAACCCTACCTGGAAATCGATCCGAGAATTATGCCTAAGTGAGCATCTCTTTATCATAATTGGGTCACCATGAGTGATCCATTTTGTTTTTATGCCCTTGAGAGTAGACTGTATAATTTCTTGGGTCACCCTTATTGAGTAATATTTGTTGTTGGTATGTCTCGCTTGACTCTCCTCAAATTGTACATCTTCTCCTACCTGGTTAGGTCTATATTAGTGTGGTGTGAGACCTTTTGTGTTGCAGGTTTTGTCAGTTCGTATGATATTTTCTACCTGATTGGGTCTACATTAAAGTTGTGCGATGCCTTTTGTGATCCAGGTTTTGGAGCTCTTTGCTTTTTACATCTGTAACAAATTGGGCATGATCGATATCTATGCTCCAACTTGAGGGGAAGTGTTGTGAGATATTGAGAGATATTTGAATAATATTCTCAATTAACTTGATTTATGTAATTAGGGATAGGTAGAGATTTATTTCCTAGTTTGTATTGTTTTCTATTCTTTATATATTTGTTTCCTATTTTATATTTATAGAGTTGTATATATAAGGTTTTCTACTATCAATGAAATTATTGATTTCTCTTTATTATTGCTTCTTTATACAAGTTTAGCAAATAATTGCTAAGAAGTACAGACAAGGATATAGTCTCTGGGACACGATATGGCGGACACATGGACATGACAAATTCCAAAAGACTAAGACATGGACACAACTCAATAAAATAATAATATATTTAAAAATATATTATTCAAACATTTTTAAAAATAAAAAATATAAATATTATTTGAATGAATAATTTATATGATATTTTCATTAAGTAAATAAAAGTTTCAATGTTAATTATATTAATTAATTGATATATAATTATTATGATGAATAAATAATTCTATAAAATTATCAAAAATAAGAAAAAATAAATGAAAAATCAGCTGTATATAAAAAGAAAGACCTTTTCTCTTTGACACACACACTCGCATCTAAAGAAGGCTCTCCTCCACAGCCCTAAGTCCCTAAGCTAAGTACTCCACGAAGCCCTAACAATGTAGGTCCCACCTCCACTACTGCCCTTCCTCGTCCTCCTTCATCGTCTTTAAGCTTCTTCCCTATCTTCCAACTACAGACATCAAGTGTGTTTCCCTCATAGTTGTTAAAAGGCAAAAGGTGCACCAAGGTGCTAATGGCTCATATTGCCTGAGGCGCAAGGCAAGACGTGCGCCTGACAAAATAAGGCATAAAAAATAAAATAAAATAAAATAAATCTAGAACTCACAACACATAAAATAAAATCAAGAACTTAACTCAATACTAAAGAAAAGCAATTCAAAAAAGCAAGACATAATGTTCAAGAGGCACTTTAAACACAATAATAAACATGCGGAAAAGAGGTAATAAAAGTAAAATATAGTATTATAAATAAAAGTCTTAGTCCTAGAGTAATACTATTATACTATAGTAGAAATCCTAAAGTATTTTTTATTACTAATTTACTATAAGTTTATAATTATCGTATTGGTTCTACACTCCTAATCTCCTACTAAATATTAATTATAATCATCACATCACTCATCATCACTAAGCTTTATGTAGTTTTCTTCTTCTCCTTCTTCTTTCAATTCTTTTAATCATTTTTTTTTTTTGAAATAATCAAGTGTGCGTAAGCCCCATATAACCTACTTTAAATGTATGATAAAAGATTGAAATTGTTTTGTCTTAAAAGACCAAAAACATATAATAAAAACCCCAAATATTAAAGAGTCGCGCCTCCCCCAAAGGCGCGCCTTTGTTACATTGCTCGACTTTGGGCTTTTGAGGCGCCTTGTGCCTCAGATGCGCCTTTGACAACTATGGTTTCCCTCTCTGGTTAAGATCCTCTTTCTCCACATAAGTACTCTATTCCGTCAATTTCGAGTGACCAGCCGTGTCCTAGCTATGTCCCAGCTCTTTGACCTCATAGTCCGTCAACGACATGCATGTGGCATGTCCAACATGTATCTGATGCGTATCCGCGTGTCAGACACACGGTCCCTTACTGATTCTGGCATGTTCGTGCTTCCCAGAATGATTGTTAAAAAAAATATATGAATGTTATAAATAACTTTTAACATACTGATGTTTAGATATGATACTCTCTCTTAATGACACTTTTAAAACACTATTTTACAGCACAAATGAAGAGCTATTACAAGCTAATCAACATATAAGCATCATGATCAACTGAATGTTAGGAAAATGAAAACCCTCTTATGCTTTAAATTAAGAAGTTCCGAATCATGACTTCATAAACAACATATAACAAGAGAATTTATACCAGTCAACAAACTTGGAATAAAGACCAAAAGGGTATATCAAATTTGAAGCTTAACAAATGGAACCTAAGAAAAGGCAATGACACATGGAACCTAACAAAAGAATTGCAACTTGATAACTAGTAAAAGCTGCGAAATTTTAATTTTGCACTAACTCAATGCGTTCATCAGACACTACAGTATCTTGACGAGTTCATTAACACCAAAAGCAGAAATAGTTGCAAAGGATTCAAGATTTCAAGTTGGAATCATTAACTACCAAATAAATTTTGAAATCAAGTAAATGAAGCTGCCAACATGACTTTGCCGAATAAACTACATATTACAAAGCTTAAACACACAATAAAAAAAAAAAAAAATCAAAGAACGACCAACTGAAAACTGATGAACTTAGACACAAGTCACAATAGTATTCCAGTCCTGTGCCCGAACCCAAAAACAAATATCGACATATTTTTGAGTCCAAGCATTCCAATTAGGAAATTTAACTATAATAACTACGTAAATTAGTACGTTATCAACACATTACAAATCGACAAATGAAATTAAAACCTTAAAATTTAACAGGAAACGAATACATAATTAAATAACCCAAATATCAAATGAAACAAATTCAAATTAAAATTAAAAAAAAAAAACGAAAGAAAGAGGACACGTATAAAACCTGGGCGATCACTTCCTTGTCATCCTTACAGGTAGCAAGAATGGAATTTTTGGCGCGAAGTATATCGTCAAAAGAAGCGGATTCAGAGACTCCTAGGAGCTTAAGTGCGTTCTCGAACGACATCTCAAATGGAGCCGAATCATCAGCCCGTGAACCTGCTCTCGGGCCGCCTCCGAAGAGGCGCCTAGATGGCACAAAGACAATCGTTGCTCTCCAAGGCTCGTTCTTGAGCGACTTTAGTTGGGACGTTGTTGTCGGCGACGAAGTTGAAGGGTTGGGGATGTGAACCGGTGACCGGAGGAAGGGAGAACCGGAAGAGAAGCGATTGGGCCGGACGGAGAGAGTGGCCGCAGCCATTATTTTTTGTGGACAAAATAAAAGTTGTGTTTTGTGGAAGACAGTAGAGAAGAGTCTGTTCAGAAAGAAATGTGAGCAGGCAAAGCCAACCCAACGGTTTAACCTGATAGATTTTTTAATTTTTTTTTTTTATCTCTGTTTTATCAAAGAAATGTTTGGGTGTTACTGGGTATATCGCTGTTTCCTGTATGCTCATATGGCATTATAGTAGATTCGGAATTGGACCCACCGACCAGAACTCGGTCGCATGCATGGAGCTTTAAATTGTTGAAATCAATCCGTCCGTGCATAAGATTTCAACTTAAATGCCATGGTGCCCAGTGACAGATCTAGAATTTTTACCCAGTATAATCCACATATATTAAGTGAGAGAATCCAAGATTGTAGCATGAAAACAAAAAGAATTAAAGGCCGCAAAGATGGTCGCAGAGATGAAAGACTATAAAAGAGAAAAAACGAGCAAACAGCAACAATACGGAAAAAAGGATAAAATGGATGACTACGATGCAAATAAAAGAAGAATAGAGAGCTTTGAGGACAATTGCATGCTTCAATGCAGATAATAAAAGTTAAAAAAGAGAAAAAAGAAGTGGACGGATAACTATAACACAATCACACATAAAAAAATCAAGAGTTGAAAGAGAGAAAGAGCTAAAAAGAAATCTTTTTATTCCTTAATGTTTAAAATAAAAAAATCAAAATTTTAAATTTTTAATGGATTGATTATAATTATGAAAAATTATTATTTACTTCGTATAATTTGACATGATACATATTATTTTCTAATATTTAAAATTATACGATTTGCTTAATGTGATTTGATATAATACATCAGTTTTCCCTTGAGATTTAAAAATTATACTATTTACTCCATAAAATTTTGATATATTACATTAGTACCTTGTACAAGTTTAATTTATTGTACTAATATTCTCCTACAAGTTTAATTTATTGTATTAATATCCCAATGCAAAAGCAAATATTTTTTCTTATTAATGTATTATATCAAACTAAATAGGGTAAATAGTATAATTTTCAAATATCAGGAGATATTAGCGTATTATATCAAACCGTAAGAGGCAAATTATATAATTTTTAAATTTCAGAAAATAATAGTATATTGTGTCAAACTATACGAGATAAATAGTAATTTTCTCTTATATTAAATTAATGAGGTCCAATTAATTTTTTTAGTGCATTACCAATCAGTCTCCAAAAATCTATGGACTCTGACTAATCTTGCTCGAGCTAGTTGTTGACTCATTATGGAATAAAACTCTTCTAGTTTAGGTTTTCTCTATACATAAGACTCGAACTCAAAATCTTACTTAAGAAAAAGAAGCGTCAAATCACCTCTACCAACCATATATTAGTGGATCAAATTAATTTTTTAACATAAATATAATATCAATCATTTTTTTACTAAAAGAAAGCTTCATTAATCAAAGAGCAGTAACATCATGGTGCAGGAGAGGTCTTACATAAAGAGGGACCTCTTCCTACATACTAGGACTACCAAAATGGAAAGCAACCTTAGCAAGAGCATGAGCTACTTGGTTTGCTTGTCTTTTGGGAAAAAACAATTTTAACATCTTTGCAAGAGTAGAGTATAAATCTACACTTCTGGAGGATAGCCCCCAATTCTGAACAATCCATATAAAGACCAGTGATCCCATCAACAACCCCTTTCACATCTGATTCGATGATGATGTTGGACCAATTATGGCTTTTGATCCAGCTAAGGGCTTTTTTGAGGCAGAAGGCTTCAGTTAAAAAAGAGCTCCATATACCAGGTTGCCTGTCAGTTCTGCTTCTCCTGTAATTACCATAAGAGTCGCAACCATTCCAAAGCCAACAACTTTCATGTAACTATGAAGAGCTGTATCAATATTAACTTTAAGCCAGTTATGAGGAGGTCGCTACAGCGAACAAAAAGGACTGCACTAGCTAAACGGTGATGGACATTTTCAAGATTGTTGTTGCAGCTCTGAAATTGTTCAAGAAAACCCAAGCAAGATCTAATACATTTGAAAGGAGAGTCATGCACTCTATTCCAAGTCTTCTTATTGTGCTAGTTCCATATCTTCGAAGTAATCATGCAAATTCTTTCTTTAAGACGCAGGTCACTCGAATCCCTCATATAAACAAACCATTCACGGAAATCATTCAGATGCAAGGAGATGACATCGACTCTAGATTCGTTCCAATAGGCCATAGCGAAAGGGCAATCAACAAATAAATGCAACTTGTGCTCACTATAATCATCACACAAAGCACAAGTAGTAGTGACTGAGATACCTTTGGAGAACAACCTATCACGAGTTGGCAAGAAATTTCTACAAAGTTTGCAAACAAATAATTTAACTTTGGGTGGAAGGTTAAATGCCTATTTGGCATTGCGTTTGAAAAAAATACTTTTCAGATAAAATTTTATATTTTTAACTTTTTTGAATTTTGAAAACTGTTTTTAGGTAGAAGCAAGTAAATAGATTTTTTTTCAGAAACAATTTTGATAAAATAGTTTATAAAAAATTAAAAAAAAATAGTCAATTAAATAAAAAATTCAAAACATATTTTTTATACACTCAATAACAATCTCAAACACCCTTTAGGTTTCCAGATTTCAGTCCATTTGTAGTGGCCTATCTCTTCCTTGATTTCACAACTCTACTTCACTACCACTTGATAGCCTAACCTCATGCTATATTTCCCCAATTTTTCAAAATGCCACAAGACTATATCCTCTTCCCCATAACAATCAACAGGCATCTTCAAGATGGATTCAAAATCAATTCTATCAAAAATCTCCTGCATCAAATCAACATCCCACTGAGAACCATTCTGAGTCCACATATCACAAACCCAAAGCTCTTTAAAACCTTCTTTTAACGTATGTGAATGGTTGAAAATTATTGTCATTGGTAACCCAAGGATCTTGCCATATATTGACTCTTATCACACAGCCTAACCTCTATATGAGTCCCTCGAAAAGGATAGAATTTGCTTTCCGAATGCTTTGCCAAACTAAGTTTGGATTAGAGCCTAACCTCTATATGAGTCCCTCGAAAAGGATAGAATTTGCTTTCCAAATGCTTTGCCAAACTAAGTTTGGATTAGAGCTGAAGGATTTTGAGCGTGTATCACATACATATCAAGCAGCAGAATTTAAAATTTTTTAAAATTCGAAACAAAAGAATCGGCTTTTGCCAATTAAAACTAATTTAACACAAAAAAAAATTTAGAAATTATACCTTTATAATTTAAGACATTATCTTTTTTGCTTCCTACTCATTTGCATCTCTATTATATTATAATCTTATGTAATCTAATTACATATTTCAAATATAGAAAACCTCAGTTTACATTTGAAGGGAGTAAGATGAGAAAAAAAATACATAAGAAAGAAGCAATGTGCAGGGACACATAGGCCCGATTTACTATAAAATAAAAAGCATGCATGCTCAATCATATTGGGTCTAAGTCTATAATCATCCATCATGTATTTCCATACACCCCTAGCATGTATTCTCTAATGCATAAAATTAAAATAAAATAGGTAGTGATAATTTTAAATTGTAAATTTGAAAGTCAATTCAACACTTGAACCGAAATTGCTAATTTTTGTTGTTTCGGTCAATTTAATTTTGCATGTCATTTTTATGTATAATTTAATAATTAATCAAATTAAATTAAATTCCATATTTTTAGAATTAATTCACCTTAAAATTAAATTATTATGATGTCAAAAATTAAGCAGTTTAATTTTAATATATATGTCACTTTCTAGTCATACTAGATATGTCATTTGCTCAACTTAAATTAATTCAAAATTAATTTTCAAAAATTTCCATAACTTCAAGTCATCATTCTAAGTATTTTTAGGTCAGCCCAAGTCCATCAAAATAATTTTAGAACAAGCCAAAATCATAAAGACAAACAAACCAATATATAAGACTCTCAAAACGACCCATTTACCGTCTAGAATTAATTTGGAAATCCAAATTCGAGCAAATTGATTTTGGCATACATCTAACATCAAACTAACATATTTTTAATCACATAAAAATATTTCAAGATTCTGGAAATGAAAAATTCACATACAAAAAAAATTCAAACAAAACAGTCATGCCGGGTATCCAAAACAGCCTCATTTCGGTGTTTGTTTGAAAAATTAATTGAAACAATTTTTAATTAATTATTGGATACTTCCAGAGGCTTAAACACATTCTTAATGTGTCTAAATAATTTTTTCCATAATCAAACTAAAAGAAAAATATGAACAGCCCCATCAATTAAGCCAAACAACATCACAAGTTTATCAACAATACAATTTTCAACAATTTTGTAATAAATTCGAAATTAATTATTTGAATCATATTCAAACCATTTTTCAATCAATATAATCATCCTTAATCATCTCATGTTTAAATCATTGAAAGAAAAATATTTAAAACAAATTTTACAAATTAATTTCAATTTTACAAATCGAAACATCCAAAATCATCAAAATTATGCAATCCAATTGCACCATAAATTAAAATTAATTTTAATGGGCAGAAGGAGGCTCTGATACCAATGATGAGTTTTGAGCATGTATCACATCCATATTATGCAGTGAAAAATAAAAAATTTCCAAACTCGAATCAAAGGATTATACTTGTACCAATTAAAAATAATTTAACCAAGGAAAATTCAGAATTTATACCTTTAGAATTTCTTGATTTTTCTTCAACTTCTCACCTTGTTGGGTTGTAGCAAACCACAACAATCCAATCTTGGATTGTCTTAAACAATATCCACGCAAAGAAGAAAAAATGAAACCACTAGGGAGGTGGCTTGAACATATCTCAAAGTGCTAGCAACTGTGTATGTTCATATGAGAGGAAAATTAAACTCTTTAATTTTCTTGTTGTCTGCAAAAATTTTTCTTCTCCCACAAATTTTTCCTTGTCTATTTTCCAACTTTTGAGATCTTTTAAATCCAAAAGAAAATCAGAAAACTAGATTTAAAATGAAAGGAGAAGAATTTGAAGAGGCATAATCCAAAAATTGGCCAATTTAAAGGCAATTGGGGGCTGCTGCACACACCCCAAGCAGGCCTGCCAGGCCAACGGGCCCATTAACCCCCTCCCAACGATTTTTCCCTGTGATCTTATCGCAAACGTATTCAAAATAATTCTCTTAAATTTTGGATCTCATCCAAAGCCATTTTACTCATTCTTTACATCTCCAAAGCGTGTGACCCATTAGATTCCCGGTTATGTTGGCCACTTAAAATTATCAAATAATTTAAGCAAGTCATAAGAGGTATCTAGCAACATATCATGACCCCCAATTGACTAAAAGTCAATGGTTTGACTACGAACCTTTCCATAGACAATAATATATGCAATTCGTCCTTTCACCATTCTATACCCCACTCGATTCAGAGCATGGATTATGTGTCAACTCCCGCTAGACTGACTACATCACACCTAGTTCAAGTGATTTTAGATCTTGTCACTGAGACTCATTACTCTATTAGACATGTCACTGAAGACTATCTTCATGACAGTTCCACTCTAGCTAGAGATTCCCAAGTAATGATCCCAACAAGAGGCTATGGGTATACTCTCCCTTTATCAGGAACGGTGAATCTTCTATTGGCTACCCAATTACCTTCGAATACCTCAAGCTGTACCCAATCACCACCCTATGTGTGACCTTTATGAAGCAACAAGGAATGGAGTCAAAGCACAAAATCATTATCCAAGATATCCTTAAGTACCTCAAGTCTAAGGATACATGCACCATTGCTATGATGAGACTATCATTAACATTTGAATAGATAATCCATATGATTGTCTCATAGCAGGTCATCCAATGTACTTGATTACTCTTAGCAAGCATCAACATGTTAACTTTGAACATCTCATGCTCATAGCTTATGAGATCTACTGCTTGATCCAATCAAGGATTATAACATGTGCTAGTCTATATGACTAGGGATAATTTAGATACTAACATAATTACACATGATAGGAATCTCATTATCATGATCTCATCATGATTTCCTTCATGCTATGTTTCATATTATGGACTTTCATTAATCAGTTTAAGATTTATATCAATTCATATGTAAATGAATACTAATATAATGAAAAAATACCTTTACGAATGTGTACACTAAGTGCCTGAGGTGATTGCCTTTTGGGCACATCTCTAACAAGACAAACGAATCAAAGGGTCACATACCATTCCTTGCCTTATGTTCTCAGGGAACCCTTTCAAAACATTGGAAAAACCCTAAGTAAATGAGAATAATCGTTTAATCCCAATCTAAGAGTGTTAGAGGAATAAAATACTTATTGAATCCCCTCTGAAAGTCAAGAACAGAGGTGAACAAAACTGATTCCAGGGGTGTTTGGCTGATAACTCGTGTTCTTGATGAAACACCAAAAATCATAATTAAATCTTTGATAATCCAATCCAAATTATGTTCTCAAGTGTTAAATTGAAGTGAAATTCAATGGAGAATGAAAGGGAGGATTTTTGGAGTGTTTAGGGTGTGCAGGTGTCGACTGAGTGTTTGATTTGTGCGGAGTAGAGTGCAAAAATACGTATTTATAATATGCAGACCAGAGGCAAGTCCCGACCAGGACAACCAGTGTCACGAGTGGGAAACCTTTCCCAACCGCAATCAGGCCTTTCTCGAGAGGGATTAGGCTCTGTCCACCAAAATAAAAAACAAGCCAAAATTAGGCTCTGTCCACCAAAATAGAAAACAAGCCGAAATTGCCCTATTTTATATTCTTACTTTTAATTAGCACATAAATTCTAAATCCTAAATTGGGGGCCTTACATTTTTTCCACAATATCTTTTTTTACTTCCCATGTCAAACCATTTATATTCCATATCATATTTATTCATAAAAATTAGCATACAAGTTAATATTTATGCCCTTATTCATTCTAATTTGTACAATCTCATTATTTTACAATATTTTACCATTTATATAGTATTCCATTTATTTTACCAAGTATGTTTATAGCATGTCCACTTTGCATTCCTAACTCATTTACATTTTATCAAATATACCAACTACTCTATACATATATATATATATATATCCATTATTTTCCTTATTTACCTCATCCCCCTATCCATTATCATTTACTTAAATTTCCATTTCATGGCATATTTCCCATAATTACACATCATAATCGGTCAATGTGTCATTCGTTTTTTCCTTAACAACCCATTCCATATTCACAAATATTACCTAACATACCCACAACCTCATTTATTCCACTTGCTTCCATATACACCAACTAATATTCCACTCTCTTTCTTGAATTAAAGGCACCATAATGTCTTATTAATATCCATAAAAATGTCATAACTACCATTTTACCTTTCATTTATTAGCATGTCATTCATTTCTTTCATTTATATACTTAAATCAATATTCATAGCACATAACAAAGCATTGAAATACCCAATTCAATACATAAACATGTATTTTAACCGACCTAAAACACCTACATGTACATAACTCCATAGAATCGAGTAAAACTCCAAGCTTTAAAGCTTATCCTTGCTCTTGGGGTGGCTTCTCCACTACCCAAAACACCTTCTCTACATAATCATAATCATATATTAACACATAAAATTCATAAAACTAGAAAATCAATAAACTGAACCCCTAACTCTTCAAGTTAGGTTTTTGCTCACTCAAATCCCAAAACCCAATATTACTCTTCAATCTAACCCCTTTACAAATAGGTTCCTACCCAATTCGGATAAATTGTATCAATCAACCATAAAACTTGTTAAGATGAAGAGGAAACATGAAAACTTACCCAAGAAAGGAAGAAAACAAGGTTGATTTGGTGGAAGACCTGAGCTCCCTCAACCTCTATACTTTCTCTTTCCAACTTCATCTTCTTCCTTAGTAAATCTCTCAAATCTCACTTTGATATTAGTTTCTCTCTTGGTTTTGGTTTTTGATCACTCAAAAATCCATGGAGGAGTACACATGGCTCTTAGGTGTGTATTGATGGTCCTTAGAGTTTGAAAGCTGATAAAATGGTTAAAAATGAGGATAAAATCATGCAAAAAGCTTTATACCAAACCTTTCACGGTCATGAACAAATCCTTGACGGTCATGAACAAAGGCTTTTCATTGTCATGAACAAAGGCTTTTCATTGTCATGAACAAATCTTTCACAGTCATGAACGTCTAAAGTAAAAACAATCAATGCTTATCTTTGATCACGATGTTCATGGCCATGAACACTTTGTTCACGATCATAAATCATATTTTTCACACTTTTCTTCATTTCTTTCATCTCTTAATGCAAACCAAGCCAAAATTGACCAATATACTTTACATATACTCCAAATATACCTTCTTATCTTTACAATATACCTCTCATATATCCACCATGTGACATCTATACTTTTAATTACCAAAATGTCCTTTTTAACTTCTCATTGCCTCATACTTTATTCACTCCTATAACAGTTACATCATTTTATAACATTTATATAACACCTTATACAAATTATTATCTTATATCCCACATATTTTAACATGCATTTATTTATTTATTCATTTTATTCTACTTTATCCTTATTATATCTAAGCCCTAAAGAGTCACTATTTTAGAACAACAGTCCATCACTACCCCATACTTAGAAAGCCAATTCATGCCTAGAATGACATCAAACTCTCTAAATGGAAGCTCAATCAAATATTCAGGGAACTTCTTCCCTTGGATAAAAACTGGGCATTCTTTATATACTTTATTTACCACAGTGCTATGACCTAAAGGATTAGACACCTCTATATCATATTCTAACTTTTCAGCTATCATGTTCTCTAATGTGGGTGTGTTGGTACATATATATGAATGGGTGGAATCAGGATCTATAAGTGCAATCAATTCTGAGTCAAGAATAGAAAATGTATCAATAATTGCATCAGCAGTCACCTGGTTCTCCTTGGCTCTCATGGCATAGGCTCTAGCAGGCGCTCTACTAGATCCAGGTCGATTAACAGACTTTGAGACTACCTAGCTAGGTGTACCCTTGTTCCCTTGAGTCCTAGTTGGTGTCTGAACTGAACCCTAAGTGAGTTGGAGCAGAACTATTGTCTTTCGAGCAATCTTCTCTAAGATGGTCCTTAGACCCACATCGGAAACATGCTCTCATCATCCTGCAACATTCACCACATTGGCTCCTATTACAATGCGGGCATTTGGGTGTGTAGGTATTCATAGATGGGGTTGCTTGAGTATTGGCTGCCACTGAGGTAGACTGGTAGAGTCGGCTCTTATGATAAGATTGATTCTTATTCTAACTCTGACCCTTGTTCTAAAAATACCCTGCGCTAGTTCTAGCCTTCTTATTAGAAATTGTATGGTTACTTGTGGTTTAACCCCTAGGGCCTCCTCGTATCTGGATTTGTGCCTCTATCAAGTTTCACTTGTTCTACATTAAGAATGGAGGCAATTAAGGCCGTAAAGTCCACGTGCCTATGTGAGGCAACCATGAACCGAATGTCCTCATTCAAGCCATCCTCAAACCTCCAACATTGATTGAATTCTGCCCCCAAGAAACCCTTTGCATACTTGCTAAGACGGGAGAATTCTTTTTCATACTTAGCCACAGTGAGATTTTGTTGGAGATTTAGAAACTCTTTCTTCATCTTATCAGCATAAAAGCTAGGCACATACTTCTTGTGGTATTCCAAAAGAAAGAATTTCCAAGTCACATACTTCTTGTCGTATTCCAAAAGAAAGAATTTCCAAGTGGGCAATTTTGGGCTCTGATGACTTCTCATGACCACTTTCCACCAGTCATAGGCATGTTCTTGTAAAAGAGAGACCGCATATGACACTTTTTGTCCTCATCAAAATGACATTTCCAAGAAGTTGAGTAATTACGGATTAGGCCAATATAGGAATGTTGAAGAAAATGAATAAAAATTTCCGTATACTTGTCTTAATTAAATTTTGTTGATTTGCACAAAAATAAAAATAATCCTATTTTATGTAACTGGAAAAGTGTTTTTTTCTTCTTTTAAAAATTTTTAATTTAAAGCACCCACATAAAAACAAAATTAAGGAAAAATAAAAAAAGCTGAATTAGCTCGTAACCCTAAATGATTAGCGACAAAAGTTATCCTAGACAAGGATAGTTTTATAGATACGATGCAATTCCCTAAATAAAACTATTAACAAATTGGAGGCATTAGCCTAACAAACTTACAAGAGATGCCCACCTGCACTTGATTATGTGAGCTAGACAAAACTACCAAAACTTAACCTTTTTTCCCATCACCTCAGAATAAGTCAAGTTTCAAAAGAGAAAAGACGGAGCCTGAAAAACTCCAACTCAGCTCAAGCTGTAGCCTGGTGCCTGCTGTCTCTTCTTTTACAGTTGCACCTTCAATTGAAGGGAAGAACAATATTTCATAACTTAACATCCCAAAATGCGAATGTACCAGTGCTGCAAGGCACAACTAGAAGAACTGCTTCAGCCATTGGCAATTTGCTGCATCCTTCTCCAAGTCATTCTTCAGCTTACTTACTTTCTGCAGAGCCTCCTTCAAGTCCATAGTCTCTAATGGCAAATCAGAGAACTCTTTGAAGAACTGGTGTGCTCGAGCTGTACCTCTGGACATATCATCAGGATCAAACTCTCTTTTACGTTTGGATCCCACCTGTTATTGTAAATCACAGGAAATTAATATCTATGCGCAATAAAATGCTGTCATAATATGGTATCATTTGAATTGTTCTTCAATTTCTCAAGGCCATTCAATAGGTGAAATTGTATCTCATGAATGAGCTAAACATTAAAGCAAACAGTATCATGCAAAAAAAATGTATTCAACGTGGTCAAACTGAAGTAGAGAAGAGAATGAAGAATATGCTTTGTCACATTTTTCCGAACACCTAGGCCCTACCATACAATTAATTTCCACATTGTCTTACCATGGTTAGTGGAAATGAATTGAATCATAAACATAAGTATACATTTGAAAATGCAAAATATTTTACATCCTTGGTACACAACATAAACCTTCAAAAAATGGACACTGTGACTAGCATTAAGAAAAAGCATATTCTTCTATTATGCAGAACCTTATAGAAGCTAAAATATCCAGTTCCAATTCATACATTAACATTCCATGTTTATTTGGCATAAAAGCTTACTGCTTAAAGCTTAACCAGGTCTAACAAGTTTTGGACATGATTGAACCAATGGGACAAATTCTCGCTGTGGTAATCCTGTTATAAATAAACCTAATTAAACATTTATCCGAAACAAGAGAGGCCTAGTGTTCTCCCAGAATTCAGTCATATCACTGATAGAAAATCTCACATTTCTAGTGTCAGGCTCTGCATACACTTTGATGACTCAATGAATAAACAAGACTCTTCGCCATATGATTTAATTTGGTGTATAACCAATATTCTGAACACTATCTAGAATAAAAGTGTCCTGTTTGGCAATGGATCAAAGGATAAAGAAGTTGATTAGGGTCCTAAATGAACCTAGGATTTAAAACCACTCATTCAGGGTAAAAAGTGGTCGTCTTTAGCATATAACGGTTCAGACATGCCAAGCATTTTAAAATTTTCTAAAGGCATCACTAAAATGTTATATCATTGCCTACTTGTTATCATTTCCAGTTTCAGCTTATCAACATAAATTAAATGGTTCAAAGAGCTAGAAGCCTAAGTCATAGATAGAAAGTAATTGCTCATCCAATGGCACTGAAAGATTACTAAAGAACACCTCTTCTTCAGTATTATTTGAAACAATAGCGTCAGGTGAGAAATCTTCCAACTCAGCTGCCTTTTCCCGAGCAAGGGCAACAACACTTTCTGGAAAATTTGCAAATTCAGCAACATGAATACCAAAACTTTGATCACAAGCCCCTGGTTCTACCTGGAAAATATGATCAAATGAATGGGCATAAGGGGATGCAGCTTTGTTACAATCGAAGTGGGATCACAGTCTAGTACGCTTTTAGTTGCTAACCACTCAGGCATGCAAAAAGAAAAAGAAACATTTTGAATCAATTGATGTCATATACCGGCTAAGAAAAATACTCTCACATCATTATTGCTTGAAAAATGATTAATGCTATTACTTCGAACTGTAACTAAAATTTGAAGCCATTATGAGCAAAAAAAATTGAAAATTGAAAGATCGAGGAAAAAAAGACAATAAATTGAAGATCCAAAATTTTTTCGCCGTCTTTTCACTTCTTTTAGTGAGTGAAGCTCGTCAAACAAGAAACCAAGAAAAAAGAGAGGTTGAAGCTGGTTCCTTACAACATTTTCTTCTATCTTCGTTATATTTTTATTTAATCCTGAAATCAGTTTTAGCATTCTATTAAGTGCAAAGGGCAAGCCTCGACATATATCCTATTTTGAATATGACTAATGTTTGGTCATTTAATTCCTCTAAAGAAGGTTGAAATCTAAAATCAGCATACAGAATAGACTGCCTTGCACGTGGATATGTAAAACATGAAATATATTAGTATCTCAGAGGGCAAAATAAACAATATTTTGAGGAACAGACAACAGCCAGGCAAAGTGACCTGATAAAGCCAAGTAATAGCTACCATTATGACCAACTTAGTAATCTAGAGGAAGATCAAAACTACTCTTAAATTGAGTTGATTTCTGCCATACCTTGTATAGCATGGTCAACTTCTGATTTGATGAGTCGATGTGTGCACTAACATGATAGTTTGACACACCAACAATTTGCTTTGCATGGAGCTCAGCATTTTCATCAGCTAATGCAGTCAGTTCATGAAAGTGAGTTGCAAATAATGTAGGCGCTTTAATCACTTGAATGAGGTGTTCACATATGGCCCAAGCTAAACCTGAAAACCAAATGAAATATAAGTAGTCTAACAATATCCGATATTCTCAAAATTTTGAATCTGATGCAGGTAGATTGCCACTTTCAACCTATGATGAAAGGAAGTCTATGAGACATTTTTCTTTTTCTTTTTTTCTTTTCAGAAAAAAAAAGAAACAGAAAGCTTCAAAACATATTAACAGGGATGTTATCGACTAAACACATGCACCCATATATATATATATATATATATAGAGAGAGAGAGAGAGAGAGAGAAGGGGCGAGAATAAGATTTCATGAATTATGAAATTCATAGGCCATCTCAAAAGATATTTTATGATGCCAAAAGATGTAACCAGGCATTATCACAAAGTGTTGAAAGTTAAAACCACAAAAAGGAATATTCCAAGGATGTGGACAATGTTTGAAGTTGAACTCACCAAATCCATCATAAGTTGAGGTTCCACGGCCCAACTCATCAATGATTATCAAGGACTTGTCTGTAGCACCTTTTAGTATTGAAGCAGTTTCAAGCATTTCTTGCATAAAGGTCGAAACTCCACGTAGCTGCAACAAAAAGACAATACATTTTTAAACTTCTACTGAAAGGAAAAATTTCATATCCTTTTACTCATGGAAAGTAATTTACTCTACTAAATGATAAAGAGTTGAGAAATTCGGCAGTGAATGTGGTGAATGAGACAAGATATAATTAGGCTGAGGCAGGCATAAAAGGCAGTTATATTCAGTACAACAATGATGACGCCTTGTCCCTTAAACACTTCCTTTAATCTCAGTTCCACGGGCACACACTCGATATATAAATAACATTTAAACAAATAACAAAAGAAATAATACTTTCTAAGTAACTTATATGAAGAAAAAAAAAGCAGAACGAAATTAATAAAGCTGCAAAATATAATTAGATAGTCTAACTCAATAAACTCACTACCAGCACATCCAAAAACAAAGGTCGTCTCAAATTTATCGTCTTAACTCCATTAATCTATAATTACTCACATGAATCATTATATATGAGGGGATTATGAAGCTTATACTCTTAAATTGAGTTGCTTCTGAATCCAAAGACTAACATCATCTGAAAGGCATTGATACTGTAGTATTTTAAATGTTTCTGTACTAGAATATGCCAACATGCAGGATGCAGAAATTCCTCCCCTAATGAGAGGAGAGGCCAGCCCCTTTCATTCAACTGTCAGGGAAAAAAATAAAATTAATATTAAACCTCTGTCAAAACTTGAGGCAAAATTCTTAAAGTGAATTTTAATTGTCCATCCATTCATATGCATGCTTTCTGCAAAATCCAGAATTTCAAAAAACTTTTCTACTGCTGCTGCCTCCAGTGTCCACCAATTCAGTTCAGTAAAAATCTTATAAGATAAAACTCAAGAATTGACAAAGAAACAATCTAGAAATAATGTGCATGAGAGAATATTTGTGAATCTAACATATTATATTCATTGACTCAGAGGATGTTGTCAGGATACTTACTTGGCAGTCACCAGCCCCAACACGAGCAAAAATGCAATCACGAACTGAAATGCTGGCTTTGTCACAAGGAACAAAAGAACCAACTTGTGCCATAAGAATATTCACACCAACCTGCAGGTGAAACCAAAAGATAAAAATTAATCAACCATAGATAATTTTTCTCTAGCAAGATAATCCATAGGCTTTTAACAGGAAATTGAAAAGCATTGGAAACATTTATAATTTGGTGATTTTTAAAACAATATGCCCTCCACAAGAACTCTATACCTCAAATTTGTTATCTGTTCAATGTGTGAATAGCATAGTTGTTAAAGCTGCGCTGTGCACTAGGCGCCACCCTTAACACCTTGAAAACCCAAAGGCAGGCGCATTGGGTCTAAGGCGAGGTGCGCCTAGGCACGCCTTTGTAATATTAGTTAAATATTGGTTTTTTTTTAGTGTGAGGAAATTTGTACCATTGATTATAAATTGAAAATAACTCTTAGTAGACTTTACCACACCTAATTATTTTCAAAACAAACAATAAAATAAAAAAAAAAGAGTTAGGGCAAAGAAAAAATTTGTTCCAACCTCTACCAAGACTAATTGTGTTGAACAGCACAATTTAGATGCAAGACTAATTGTGTTTTGTTATGATAATTCATAATTGATACGTGTTAGAACTTGTTAAATACAATATTACTGTATTAGTAAGCTTAGGATACTTATGTGTTTTGGACTTCAAGTTTTTAGTAAGCCTAGCCTTGTGTTTAGGATTTCAAACTTTAATTAAGTTTTTTTTTCTCTGTGTGTGTTTTTATTTTGTTGTTGTGACTTATGTGCTATATAATTATAATATTATGTGTTTTTATAATAAATATCCTAATGTGTTTTTATTTAGTAAGCCTAGGAGCCTTGTGTTTTTATTTAGTAAGCCTAAGAGCCTTGTGTTTTTAATAATTATAATATTATATCACCTTGCTAGTAGTCTAATAATAAAATTTATAATTTTTTTCAATTATTTTTTATTTTTGTGTCTCGTGTCACTCAGGCACACGCCTACGCCTTGCGCCTAGGCTCCAAGATCCCTTAGCGCCTTAGTCCACCTTGCACTTTTAATAACTATGGTGAATAGACTATAGTACCATTAAGATCTCAGAGTTCTAGGGATAAGATAGGAGAGATATACTCGAATTCTTTTAGAGCAATGACAGGTTAGTGATATGTAAATGGCATGCAACTGAAATATAGAATCATACCTGCCGAATAAATGTAGATTTCCCGCCCATATTAGGCCCTGTAATTATTTGGAACCAACTCTTTCCCCTCACCTGATTTGTGGAAAAAAAAACAAAGCATAAGCCATGAGGCACTTAATTTAACAAGGCTAAAAGAAGCAGTTCTTTTCATCAATTGTTACTCACAAGTTCACAATCATTTGGTATAAAATTCACCCAATCTTGAGCTTCTACACAAGGATGTCTACTTGCTTTTAGTATAATATGTCCCACATCCTATTATAGTAAACATGCACATAAACATTATACTGGATCATTTTCTAAAACATGAAAACAGAACCAAGGCAAGGAAATCAAAGCAGCAAACAAGTACTTACTGATGGAGTGATGTCTGGTCTTGTATAGGGAGTTGGACAGCTGGAAGCTAAATCAGCAAAACTGAGTAAGACATCCAATTCGGACAGCAAGGCAGCCAAAGACTCAAACACCTGCAACATGAAGCTCCATAAGTCCAGAAGAAGAGCCTGCCTGAAGCATAAAGAAGATAAAAGAGTACCTCAGAGAAAGTTGCTGCAGTTTGAACAACTCGATTGACCAGCTCTTTTTGACAATTCTTGTACTCCTCTACAATCTTTTGGTGCTGATCCCCTAACTTCTTAAGTTTTGTATTTGTGAATTTCACTCCATCCTTTCGTGTTTCAAGCACAATAAATTGAGTGTTCAGCATTTTCCTTATTTTTGGTTCTTCTTTCTTTGTAATTCTGAAGACATGTCCAAATTGTGTTCCTTTATCTAGCTTTAGTCCTTTATCTAGAGGAAGATCAAGATCAAGAGCAGTTTGTTTATGCAAATTGTGTATTTGGTGCTCCAGTGACTCCTGCTCATCTTTGAGTGCAGATAGTGCAGGGTCATAACTAGGTGAAATCATATGCTCCCCATTCTCAAGTTCATCAAGGTCAACAGAAGTTTCAACAAGAGCAATGAATTTATTCAAGTGATCATCATCAGTCAATGACTCAAATTTGTCCAGATACCTTTCCTTGATCAAGGATGAAAATTGTCCATCATAATGTTCCAGAACACTTTTTATGTACGAAAGTCTTATACTTGACTGCATCCAAAAGAAGCATCCAGTTAAAAAAATTTGATTCCAACTAAAATGTTAATAAACGTTACTTGACTGCATCCAGCTTGATACATAAACATGTAATAATTACTTCAAGACATGTCCATGCATTAATGACTTAAAATGACCAAGTAGGGTACCCTTGAATAACATGGCTTGGTGTCAAGAATAAACTAGTGCTAATAAGGCAAACAAAAATACACAGGCCAAGAATTGATTTTCAGAAGATCAACAATTACATTTCTATATCAATGGACATTACAGTGTAAGAAGCCCATGTAATCATCTTTAGCTAAAGATGGAAAATGGGAATAATACATAACATGTAGGAACAATAGTTGACTTGGTAAAAAAATGAGAATAATCCTTTCAGCAGGTTTTTAAGCCAATATCATCAAGAACTCAGCCATTCTGACAACAAAGTTAAAGCAAGTGAATATGAAGAAAAGAAATTTTGAAGTGACCTGATAAAGTTTCACAATATGCTGCAGACCAGCTCTTTTCTTCTCAAGATTATGCATCAACCTTTCAATATCCGAGATTCTTTTCAGATGCTGTCTCATATCTTGGCGAAGTGCAGTATCGTCCACAAATGCCTGTACCAAGTCAAGTCTAGAGTTGATTTCATTCACATCTAGTAAAGGTTGTTTCAGCCACATATGAAGCAATCTTTTTCCCATCCCAGCTGTACAGGTTCTATTCATAAGACCAAATAAACTAAAATTTTTGTTTGCATCACTTTTGCTCTCTAGAACATTAAGAGCTCTCATGGCAGCAGAATCCAGTCTCATATAGCTGTCAAGATTGTACTTTCTGATAGTATAACTTCCATAGTTGCTCTCATCTGCAAGTAATTCTGCATATGAAAGTAACACCCCTAAAGCACCAGGAGCAAATTCAAAACCAGAAATTAAATCTCGTGCAGGTTCAATGGAACCCTTGACAAGCCTGCTAAGATCCTGCACCAAATCCCTTGTTTTGAACTCACTTTTCTTTCTCTCAGTTAACATCACGCCACATTTGCTCAGGACATCATGCAAAGTTCTGTGTTCACTCGATTTACCACTCTCTGTTGGCAGAAGGCATTCCTTGCAACCAAGAGCTACCAAAGCTGACTCCAAATTTGTAAAGTGATTATCATCAAGAAATTCAGCCAATCCAAGAAGCCTTTTTGTGAAATCAACATAACTTAGCCCAACAGTGCATCCATTTTCACGGAAGTTTGGAGCGACTGCAACAACCACAGGGGATTCCTGCATTTCATTGTTGGCAAATAGAACATCCTCAAAACTGCCTAGATTTCCAGGAGTCCCATTTTTAACCAGTCTCCAATTGGATCCACTGCCCTCATACAGCTCAAGAGTATGGTCGGTTCTACCTAGTAAGAGATCTCGGGCAATTGTTTCAAACATGTTTTTACTAATGGTTACACTTGAAAGGCCATCGCTGCTGCTACCCAATTGTCGCAAAACAGAGGTAGTATGGTAATATGTCTTCGCAATGAAGCTCGCATTTTCACCGTGTGATGTATAATAGTCCTACATATTCACACAAGATCACTTGAGAAATGATGATCAGGCCATTAGAGAAAACCATATAACTATCTGATTAAGAGAGGACACTAGTTACAGTATACCCAATGAAGACTTGTGGCGAGTCCTCTAAATAGGCAAAATTAGACATATAAGTTGATGAATCCTTTGCATCAAAATAACCATTAAGCAAGAATCACATACACCTTGTAATAATACTTTTAGAAATTTGCACTTTAAGAACAAATGCATTTTGTAAAACAAATTACTTTGTGTTTTATGAGCAATCATTTTAAATTGTGCTAGCTGGAGTGCAGAAAATGATGAAAAGCAGAATCGGAAAATAAAGATGAGGATGTGCAGTCCAGTGGAACTAAAAGCTATAGATTCTTTGAAAATGAAAACTAAAAAACAAATTATTTAAGATAAGATTCCTATATAGTTTATTGCAAGTTTCAGTAATTCCCAACAGAATACTGGTTTCCTTTTAAAACGTTTGCAAACCAAAATAGGCAAGAAATACATCTCTTGAATGCTGTTAGGCATTACAAAGAAATCCAAATATCTTCCACATTTGGTAGAGAAGAAGCACTTCAACATATCTGATACCAATTTCATAATTAAAAAGGTCAATATCATTGGAATATAAACTGACCCGCCTATCAAACATCCGAACTGCCCTCGGGTCCTGCATCAGGAGATGCACAAGAAAAGACCAAAATTAGAATTTTGACTGGTGGAATTAATTTACACAAGGAATTTAAACCCAAAAAAAATATCACATAATTATCATTCTATTTTGCACGAAAGTAAATAATATAGAAAACTAAAAATTAATTTTCTTTTCCAGTTGTTCATTCGCTCAGCAACCAAACGGCCAATTACAAGTATTTCAAACAATGTCGAACAGGAATAGACGCTTACATGAGATAGGGTTTTGAAGAAAGAGAGAAACCCCTGAGCCTGCTTAGCATCTGATAACAAACCATCAAAGCAGAATACTTCATTTTTCAAGCATCAAAAAATTATAGGGGAAAAGAAACACGGAAAAGAAAAAAGAAAACAATGGTAACAATAAAATCAAAACTTTTTAAAAAGAAAAAAAAAAAGCAATAAATCTAGGGTTCTTACCGAGCTTGAGCTCAGGCAGCTTGTTCTCATCATCCATTGGATTAAATAAGATGGAATTTGTCCTGTTTTGTGCGTATATATGGAATGGCCTAAGCGCACAGTTACATATGAGTTTACGCAGTATCTGAGGGACGAATTGGAGATGGCGGGAAAAAGTGAAAGTGTGGCGGGGTTTTCACAGGCGTGTGCTTCAGTCGCTGCGATCTTTCCATTTAATAGGATTTTTTTTTTTTGTCGATATTTAATCGGATAATTTACTGACATTATATATTGGGATAACAATATTTTAAAGAAAATTTACAAAAAATTATAAATAAGTAAATTAATATATGGGGATTAATAATATCAATGATACCAATTTTTAGGCTTAATTATCTAAAAATATTCAAGCTTTAGAATTGTTATCAATTTTGACATAAATTATTAAAACTTACATGAAAATGTAGAAAGGCGCTTCGCTAATGTGGCATCCTCAAATCTATATGGCACACCGGCTTCACAAACAAAAAAAAAATATTAAAATCGATTATTTTAATACATATAAGCAATATGATGCGTTTTGCACCATTTGAATTTAAAAAAAAAAGAATTGATTAAACTCTCAATTGAAATTAGGGTTCATCGCTAGAGCTTAAGAAAATCTCTCAATCTCAAAAATCCTTAGCTTCCTTTCTAGTTTTTTACTCTCAATCATTTGTTTTTTTCGTCTGAAATATCGTCAAACTTGTAACCCCTACAATTTGTGGTTTAGAAGTCAGCACAGTATATGCACATGTAGTTATTTATGATGAATTTTATGTCGAGTTCAAATTAAATAATTAAAAGATTAATTAAGCAAAACAACATTAATTAGGTGTGAAGCACACTCGCAAGGGTAAACTTACACTTGCAAAGTTAACCTAGACAGATTATTTTAAAAAGCGGCTCCATTTTGTTTTTCTCACTTTTGCATGAACTGTAGCCGCTCCCACACCCCAGAAAACGCTTTGAAATATTTTCCCTCATACTCCATTGATTGCCCTTAGTGCAAACACAATAAAAATCACTGAGATAAAAAGATCTAACAAGAATTTAACAAGGGTTTTAGGAGTTTTACACAAGAACTAGAGTCTTCAGTTTGGATAGCCTTGGGGACCGAAAATCCCTTGTTGTTCTTCATTTCTGCCATTAAATAGTAAGTTTCCTAACCTTAATCATCTTTGGGTATTGGATTGATGGTAAAAATGAATTTGGTTTAGGGTTTCTTAGTTTATATCGTTATATTTATTAGACTTTTGATTTCGATTGTTAGATTAGTTAGAATAAAGCATATTTTGATTTGTTTGTGATCATGTGGTTTGTGTCCTTTGTGTTAAGGAATGATGCAGAAGGTGGAAACAACCACCAAGACAAGCCAGAGCAGTATGAATTGTGATGCTCCACCCATATAACAGAACTATGCCTATTATATCATCATATAACGAGAATAATCATATTATATAGATAGAATGTTACTATCTGTTCATGTCATATACTAAAGCCAAACACATCTCTATACATATAGTCATAGCACATGTATCTTTTTTTTTCTTTCCTTTCATATACAACAATTGTTAGAGAAGTGCAATAAAGACAATTGCCTTTAGCACCATATGTACATTTTTCATTAATATAAATAAAGGCATTTTCATTTATTAATGTTCATTTATAATAGACATTGATTGAATCTTAAACTAATTAATGAAGTCCATAATATAAACATAACATGAAGGAAATCATGATGAGATCATGATAGTGAAATTCCTATAATGTGTAATTGTGTTTATATGTAAATCATCCCTAACCATAGGATCAATGAGATAGGACATCGTTGATCTGGACAGGCTAGCATGTGTTTTAGTTCTCGATTGGATCAAATAGTAGTTCTCATAAACTATAAATATGAGATATTTAGAGTTAACATGTGGACGCTTGTTAGAGTAGTTAAATACATCGGAGACCTGCTATGAAATTATCATATGGGTATTCTAAACATGTGTCAATGATAATTTCATCATAGCAATGATACAAATATCCTTGGACTTGAGGTGCTCAATGTTATGTTGGATATTGATCCTAAACTTTGACTCCATTCCTTGTTGCCTCTAGGAGAGATTGCTCATAGGGTAATGATTGGGTACAATTTGAGGTATTCGAAGATAGTTGGGTAGAATAGAGGATTCACCGCTTTTGTTAGAAGGAGAGTATATCCACGACCACTTGTCGGGATCAACTTTGGCCAAAGTAAGATTGTCTCGAAGAAGGTCTTCGGAGACATATCTTTATGAGTAATGTGTCTCGGTGACAAGTACTAACATCACTTGGACTACATGTGACATAATCAATCTAGTGGAAGTTGACACTTAGATCATGCTCTGAACCGAATGGGGTATAGTGAGGGTGAAAGGACGAATTGCACATGTATTGTCTATGGAAAGGTTTGTAGTCAAACCACTGACTTTTTCTGGTCAATTGGGAGTCATGATGTGTTTCTAGATATCGCTTATGACTTGTTTAAGATCAAGTGTTGATATGGGTGGCCAACATAACCAGAAACCTAATTAGTCACACGCATTGAAGGTACGTAGAGGAAGTAAAATGGGCCACTAGATTGGATCCAAACGAAGGGAGAAAAATCTAGTCCAAACAATTTCTTAGTGAGGAATGTTCCATTCCCCAATAGGACCTATACATTTCTCGGTCGAAGTTTGCTATTGGACAATAATTACACTTGTTCCCGATCAGGACATGGGATGTCACAATCGGGAACTACCAGATTTGGGCATTTCCGGACCAAGAAATGTGTGTCCTGATCAAGAACGATGTCAGAATAAGAAATCTAATCTGATTGGGATTCTTTAAGCGAGAGTTCTGAACCCTAATTGCTCAAGGACTATAAATAGTCCATTTTATGACATTCAATGCATGCTGCCAACAAAAAAACAAAAGGTTTTTCATTCTTCCTTCTTCTCCTTTACATCATCTCTTGCTAGCACAAGAGATTGTGCAAAACCCATAGCCTAAAGCTTTTCCACTTCATATCCTTCGCATGGACTATCGTTAGAGGTGATCCTAGGAAGGATAATTGGTTTACGATAACCCAGTAAGGCGATATGAAGGACGAAAGTTCTGACATAAGGTAATCTTCTTCAAACCTTCTATTATTGGTTAATTGGTTAAGGCTACATAGGTTGTTCCATTAATTTGAGATTACAAAAATTTTAAATTCCGTTGCGCTTGTATATGTGATATGCATGGTGTAATCCCAACAACAATATCTGATTTTAGCCTCTAAGCCTTATGTATGACTATATATATACATCAAATATCAAATATACCTTATAAACTTTATCATTTTACAAACCATGTTCACAATTCTCAAATGTAAGTATATATATACAATACAAAACATGATAGCAATAGACCCACAAATCGAGTCACAACTGTCTTCTCTTGATATGAGCACTATTCTTTCTCTTCATCGATTTCAAACTCTAATATCTACAAGCTCTTAATCATGTGTGAGAAAACCCCATGCTAAGCCATTTCTAACTTAGTAGTACATATGGGTATTAGAATTTTCCCATGCAATTAAACAAGATCATGGCATACAAATATATCATAGCATATGAACATATAAACCATTGTTTTAGCAAAATAAAGAAATAACATATCAAATATATGCAATGCTCATGTTCATATCATATTACATTTCTTATTCTCTTACATATATCATGTAAAACTCATGCATTAACTCTTCTCATATTGCATTGAATATGTTTTTTATATTTTTACCATTTATTCTTGTCATAAATATCTCTTTATTTTTCAACCTTATTTGTCTTGTTCATTTCCTTTTTTAGTAAACAACTTCAATAAATGGCCCAAGCCTCATTTCCAGACTGGCCGGATACAGGGTGTGAAGTGGGCACACTCATTCGAGCTAGTCATCCTACTCACTCACTGTGTTTGTGCTCTCTGAGCTTCTCAAGTCAAGTGCGCTCATACCCAAGCTTAGTCAACTTGACTAAGTATAATAATAAAAATGAGTATCAGGAATAGGAGCACCCATACTAGGGCTAGTCATCCTAATCCTCACCCATACATCTCGTTGATACGTATTGCTTGCTTATCCCCTTTATAGTGCACCATCTACCCTAAAGTAGTCCTCAGGTAGAGAAATAAGCATTTATATCAAAGTATCTTCTTATTTTAACATCGTTCTTTTATATTACCATCATTGTACATATTCATATTCATGCTCACATATGATAACTACGTTCATCAGCATGATTTCATATGATATGACTTCATTCTTTATCATTTAGGCATGTTTGGCATGTTTCGAACCCATTAAAACATCATTTGAACAAGGTTCATTTTTGTTATGAATAGTGTCTTCACAGTTATGAATTTTTGGGCTGGGCATGAAGCCTGACTGTGAAGGCTATTGGGACATGATTCATGGTCATGACAATTTGATTCATGGCCATGACAGTTTTCAACTTGGTTGTGCAACCTGTTGTGAAAGGGCATAACTTGTTCTTATGGTTAAATTTTGCTAAAATTCCACTTCCAAACACTTCTTAAATATATATAGAAATCATCAATAGACATTTAACACAATCACAATGAAGTTAACACAACTTAAGTCTGTAATGTCCACAATTAAGGCCTAGTTGTAACATATGAATATATGACATATGTGCTTTAAAATGTGAATTGTGTGCTAGTTAAGGTTGTTGAGCATGCTTGATTGTTAAGTAATAGGATATTATATAATATGAAGCATGAAATGGCATGATTGAATGTCAGAAAGGTTAATTAGAGTATTTGAATATGTACAAATATAGTTATGAACAAGAAAATGGCAAATATGTTAAAGGAGGCACAATGCGTATGTAAAGCTTGAGTTGTGAGCTTGGTTGTAACCCATTTTGGGGGATGATTTGAGTTGTGATAAGTATTTGTGTCCAATGCCTATGGATGATTTCTATATATGTTTAGAAAGTGTTTAGAAGTGGAATTTTGACAAAATTCGATCATAGGAACAAGTTATGTCATTTCACCACCAGTGTCACCACCATGCTAAAAACTGTCATGACCATAAAAGAGCTTTGTTCATGACCATGAAGAATTTGTTCATGGTCGTGAAAGGGCCTTGTTCATAACTGTCAAAGGTTTGCTCATGGCTATGAAGGTTATATTTTGGGCCTTTTTTTTAGGCAGAATAGTTCACGTCCAAGGCAATAAGTGTCATGACCGTGAACATGGCTGTGAAGGGGACTGCTATAAATAGTTTAAGCTCCATTTATTTCATTTAAACACAATCCAAATAGCTCTAACACCCTAGAAATGCCCCAAATCTTCTAATAACTCACTTCCCCTATGATTTTGATTAGTTCTAAGCTCCCAAAACACAAGATTTATAACTCAAGAGCAAGATTCAAGCATGAATTTGGGAGATTCAACTTTATTTTCTTCTTTCTTTGGATAAGATTTCATATTTTCCCTCTTCTTTTAACAAGTTTATAATGATTTGATGATTTGAACCTAAAATGGGTAGAAACCTATTAGTAAATGGGTAAGTTTGATATAGAACCTTGGATATTCTTTGGGGAAAACACTTCTTAAGGCTAGTTTGAGTTGAATAATATATTAATTGATGAATTAAGTAAGAAAGAGCCTAACTTAGTGGTTTTTGAGTTAGGGTTTAGTATATATGGCAATATGTGGTTATAAATATTGACATATAGTTGGAGTTAATTAGAAATAGTTGTGGTTATGTTTAGGTAATGCCTTTGGAAGGTAGAATCATCCACCAACGTGGCTAAGCAAGATTAAAGCTTAGATTTTGAGTTGGCTCTATAGGAGGTAAGTACACATATGCATTCTAATTTACTAAAATGAAATGATATGATGTATTATATGAAATTGTGACAGATGACATGTTAATTAGAAATGATTGGAAACATATAATGAAAAAGAAGATATCTAGAAAATTAATCATAATTATGGGTCATAAATGATATAAGGAACTAAAAGTTAAAGATAGAGAGAGAATAAAAGTATGACTATTGACACCATTGCTAAGTAAATTAGTTATGGTGGATATGATTAATTGGTAATATGTTAGGTTACTAAAGGGCATAAACGTATAATAAGTAACATAAATGAATAATGAATGTTAGGAGGTGACCTAGTATTCTAGGTATGAGAGTTATTATTAATGGAATATTTAAAAGAAAATAGAGAATTTATGGAACCTGGATGTTCTTAGGTGGCCATTGGTAAATGAGAAATGAAATTATAAAGGATTAAAAGAGAAATTAAGCTTATTTATGCTAATGAACTTCTTGTTCATTTATTTGCATAAATGGTGCATAATAAATCGCAAAGATAAAAAAGGGATTTTGATAAGCCTCTAGGGAGGCAATATTGATACATAATGTGTAACATGGAAATGAATAAAATACTTGAGATGTTCATGTAATAAGAATGTTTGTCAATGGGTGAAATGCATACATATGTTTGTCGGGCCACTAACTCGATTGATTGTAAAGTATACTCAATGCCTATAGTAAGAATTTATAATTGGTAGATGTACAAGTTTGATGAAAGCACTTAATGTGTTTGAAAGAAATGGCTTAATTGAGGTAAGTCCTTTACTTAAGAACTTATAGATTAATGGGCAGTGTATATATATGTGGAACTTATACTTATGATGTTAATTGATTGTGATTGACATGACATTTATATAAAGGTGATTTTGCATGTTGATAGGAGTGGTTACACTTGGTTAGCCTTAGTGCCTTATTTATGGAATTGTGAACTTTGACATTTAATATAAAACATGCAAACTTGCACGATTAGTACATATTAATAGACATGTGAAATGGAGAAATTACATGGATAATAAAGACATGTTTTAACATGATTTATCATGAGTGTTGATAGGTGGGGTGACCATTGGACCACCATAGAGGCTATTATGTGTGATATGCGTGAAAACATGTTAAAGTTGATATCTAAAAATGGAAATAGCCCCTTTCATAATTAAGTTGAAAGTTGTTATATGATTTTCAAATGCACTTGAATATGCATGAGATTGTGATTATATGTTATGCATATGGACTAAAGCATATAAAAATATAATGGAAACAAAAGGAATATAGTGTTAAATGCCCATTTCTCTACCTAAGAAATACGTTAGGGTAAATAATGCATCATGAAAGGGATAAGCGATACATATTGATGAGATGTATGAGTGAGGATCAGGTTGTTTCGCCTTGACCTAGGTGCTCCTGTTCCTGATACTCATATCCATTATACTCAGTCAAGTTAGTTGAGCCCTGCTTTGGGTGAGCATGTTTGACATGAGGGAGCTCGAATGAGCACACAGATTATAGTTGTAACACCTTAAATCTATGGATATCACTTATACTTATATCATGTATTGCATAGAATAAGACATAGTCCTGTTTATAATAAGGGATATTTTTTTTTGAATCATATAACATTTCACTTTGTAGCATTTAGCAATTCAGCAAAACATAATAGCTTGACTATATACATGATATATATATCACATCATTGCGTATTCACTATATTATACAAGTACAGACATACAGTCCAAAACATAAAAGTTATGTCCCTATACATATGTAAAATGCAAGGAGAGAGATTGGTGAGGCTCGGCCGGTGACCTGTGATCCATGTCTTCTATATGGTATGCACCTCTAAAATGAGCTAATTACTCTTTTTTGCCAGAAAAATGATGCAATTTGATGAGTTGCAACTCAATGAGAATAATTATCAAAAGCTTCTAAAGTACTAAGTCAATCACAGTTATAAGTAATAATCATCATTCGTACACATTTTACATGTCATTTTATTTATCAATATCACATGAATATAAATAATATTAATTCATGTAAGCATTTCATTTGCTTATGCTTATGTCATTTTCTTATTATTGTGACCAGGCTAAACAGACATTGTCCCGGGTTTCCATATGAACATTTGCATTTGCTAGCTAGCTTGATCATTTGTAACATTTGCACATTTATTAGGCCATAGACCTTTTCTTTTGCTTTTGAACATTTGTTTGGGCCATAGGCCTTTTCTTTTGCTTTTCAATGCTATTTAGCTAGTCATAACGCCTTTTAAGTCTATATGCATATGCATTTGCAGCAATTATTATACATTTCAGTCAACTTTTGCCTTATACAAAGAAAACCTATACATATAATCCAAACATGTACTTTACATTCAATACAGTCTTATTGGCCATATCATGGCAATCATGTAATTCAAATAAAGCAATTCATGTTCATTACACCTAGCACGTAATAATCACACTACACGTAGCACGTACCAAAGAAATCGTTTGATAATTAAATTCACATTTTCTTTTACTACTAAGCCTCTAACTTACTGTCTTTCACTTCCTTGAGGCTCTCCAATATGCTATGGACCTAATTGAATGTATACTTGATCAATTGGTAGCTAAATAAACTTAGTGAAACTTAAACAAATTGAAATATACATTTTAAGGACCACTAACTAGGGTTTGGTATAATGGCAGTGTGACCTTCATGTATTCATTAACTTATAACTTTTTCTATACTAGTCCAATTTGTATGATTCTTATTTCTAATTAAAGATAACATGTAGGGCTACCATATATCTAAATTTCATAATAATTGGACAATTTTGGAATATTTTATTCAATTTACAAATATGTTATGTTCTCTACCCTGTTTTTGACCTTAGGCAGTTTTGGGACACCAAATTTGTTTCTTCATATCTTACAACGTGTAAGTCATATTTGTATGAAACTTTTTATGAAGATAGATATGTTAAAATGGAACATTTTTCATGTTGACAACTTTCATCCATTCTACCTCTAAGGTCCTCATATGGTAGGGTAATTGTGACTGGTCAGAAATAGAGTTGGCATCCGGACCAGTCTAATTTTTAAAGGCTATAACTCGCAACATATATAACATATTAAGGTGAAATGTATGCCAAATTTTAGCTAAGACATATAACTATAACTTTGATGTTTTGACCATTCATAGATTATGTCTATAAAGAACTCAAAATTGGCAAACAACTGACTAGACCTGCCTAGGATACTAAGCAGGCAGCTCAATTATGAAACAGGCATGACTCTCTTGCCTATAACTCAATATCGGCCCATAATTTGGTCCTAAAATTTGGTATGCAATAGATAACACATATATATACAACTTTTATATTTTGAGCTTCCTCAAATACCGATTCTATCATATAGAAACAGAATCAAAATAGAAAGTGATTCAGCTAGGTTCCTCAATGGAACTAGTTCCAGTCCGAGGCCAATATCTTTCCACAGACACCAAATCATGCAAAAATATTCCTTAAACCTAAGACATAAAACTACAAGTTTTATGTTTTACACATTTCCAAAATCAGTCTCTATGGTTACGAAAATTGAGTTGCAAAACACTGCTTGTGACAGAACCTAATTAGTCATAATGAACACTTAAACAAGAAGAGATGATTACTTACCAATTCCAAACTAATTAAGGCTGAATTTCTTGCAACAATTGCGTGAAAGAAGGAACAAAAATTTGGCTAATATGGTCTAGGAGAAGAAGGGCAGAAATGAAGCAAAGAAATTGTGAAAGAGGGAGATAAGGCTAGTAGAATTTTGAGCCAAAAGTAGCCGACTCAACTTTTTTCCTTTTTTTTAATATTTAAATAATTTTAAATAATAATTAATTAATTAAATTTATTATTATTATTATTATTATTATTTTCTCTACATATTTACATGTACTTAGTGCCAAAATATTATCTAGTCAAATTGTCCAATCAAAATAATTTAACTATGCCAAATTTCATTTATTTCAATTTTCATCATTTTATT